>BGPR01009426.1:45357-55714 GCA_013235015.1 Araneus ventricosus
GGAGATTTCAGGAGTCGGCTAAAGTATCATTTACATCATCTGACCGCATTCGAAAATTACGAGATGGAGAATACTCACACAACAAAGAAGTATAATTAGTAAAACAAAACTCAGTTGTTTAGTTTCTGAATCTTTAATTTAATCATAGCTAAGCATAACATTAAGGATTTTCAGTGCAGAAAAAAAACGAAAATTTTTGTTGATTATCATTTGTTGTTTGATAATTTTGAAACCTAAACGGAGTAATTTTGGAAATTTTATGACGTTTTGTATTTCAATTTTATTCGAATATCATAAAAATATGCTGGTTATTCTGCAAACAACTCCTGTTGGATAAATTGGGCAAAAGTCCTTTGACAAATGGATTTCTTTCTTTTAAAGTTTAGTTCAAGTGAATCAGCCTACATATCTAGTTCGCTTCTCTCAAAACCTATTGAAACCTTATAATCAATTCACCCTTGACGTCAACCAGGAAGCTATCTATTTGTCCTACTGTATCTTTTGTCTCATTTTAGTTGCTTAACCACTAAAATTGATACTATATTATAGTTAATTGTAATCAATAATTTAATCTTTCCATGACGGTAGGTGTTCATGTTGGTTATGCACGCACTGTAACCGTGTCCGGGCGAAATACGAAAGTATTTTAATTTAATAGTTCACTATAAAATGTTTCCAGTTCAATTTTATAAATCTGCCTGGTAAAAGTCTTAAAAAAATGGATATGAAAACGGGTAAAATGTATAAATCGCTAAGAGGGACTTTAATAAGAAGAAAATAAATTTCTTTAACATTGTTCAAAGCTTATCTTATTTTATTTGGCCCCAGTTTATTCTTTTGTAGAATTCGTTAAAATATTTCAAATAATGATTTCACTGATAAAAAATATTTCCTCTTTTTATAGAAACGCTTTCAGAATTAATAAAACTAAAGCCATGAAGGACATTTGTAGCTAATAACTGTTAACAAAAATATTAGCAGTCGTTAGCTGCTATGAAAAAAAGAAAACTATAAAATCCATATATCTTTAAGAAAAACATTAAAGACGTCCATTGACTGCAACTGTTACTTTTACAGTTTTTGTGAAGAGGGGGGGGGCAGCATTTAAAGGCCACGCTGTATATGATACTTATAAAGATCTTTTAAAAAAGCGGAAGTTCTTTCATCTATTGTAGCTGTGGAATTTATAATACAACAATCGTTATCTGTTTTTCATAGAAGTTGAAGAGATTCTTAGAAGAAACATCGTCGTGTCTTACTGATAAATAAATTCATTACTCATTCATTTAACCAGAATACTTCCAAAAAAATCTGGTGGATCCTTCATTTGGGGTTTTTAAATACTATTTTAAACCGAAATGCTAAAACTAAATGGTTGGAAACGTTCTCTTCGAATCATAATAGATGAATAAAAAAAATGACTTAAATATTTACCGCATGGAACATTAATTTTTTTCTTCCAATACTTTTTTGAAAGTTATAGCTCAGAATGAACTAAACGGATATAAAAAAATGAAAACTATAAAATTCATATATCTTTAAGGAAAAATACTGAAAAAAAGATAACATTTGCGTCATTATTTGGAACCGTGCTCATGGTCTTGTTTTCAGCTTCTCCATATAAATCAGCGCGTAAGGGCACTTTCTCACTGAAGCGATATGCACTTTTGATTAATGGCATGCGCAAAAAATTATTCCACTGGAACAAAAAAAATATGGAACGTAATATTTCCAAAACAAAGGAGCAAACGAGTTTTCTTTTCCATCTCCTTATAGAATAAACTGCCAGGTTCAGGCTTAGCATGAAATAGAGAGCTTTTGCAAGGATAAATATGATTAAAGAGCTATTTGTAGATGCACGTTTAAAGATGTAGGAAACAACACAGGTCTGTATCTTTTAACATTATGAAAGCCATCTCTTAATATCGATTTGAACTCCGCTCTTTCTCTACCTTTGTTGTTCAATTTTATGCACTTACCAATTCCAATTGCTTCAAATACAAGGTGGTCATAAATTACTGGACCCATTTCAAAAATTAATAAAAAATAACCCAATAATGTAGCAACTTCGTTTTTTTATTGAGTGAGTAGCTCAAAAAGTTTTTTTCAGATAGTTAACGAGCCGTTACTGCTCACTATATCTGCGCAATCCAAGGCAAGTTTCAAAATGGCTACAGTGTAGCAGAAGGCACGTCTGGTACATCTCTGGTTCCACGAAAACAAATAAATTGAAGCAGTTCTAATAATTATTAGAGTATCGAAAAGTATTGAAATTGAGCAATTCTCTCATTTAAAAAAACGAATTTGCTACCTTATACGGTTATAATTGATCAAATTTAGCCAAAATTAATTTAAATATTAATAGAAATTATATTAAAAATTCATTAAAATTCTTTTTGCATTATACAGAAAGGCGCATATGCAGCTGCTTCTGATAAAATACATGAAACAAAATTAGAACTTCAAAATTAAGTTAAAAATAAAATAAACATTACTAATTATGACAACAATACTCCTTTTATGCGCGTTAACTCAGCAGCATTAAGTGATTTCATCATCTGAATATTCCTAAAATTTATAAACAGAAATCTGAACAGAATTTCTGTTTATAAATTTTAGGAATATTCAGATGGTGAAATCACTTAATGCTGCTGCGTTAGCGTGCATAAAAGGTGTATTGTTGTCATAATTAGTAATGTTTATTTTATTTTTAACTCAATTTTGAAGTTCTAATTTTCTACATTATAGGAGATTTTTTATTAATTTTTTGAAATGGGTCCAATAATAATTTATGAGTACTCTGTTTTTTCAATAATTTACATTACAATATATACCTATTTGGATTCACTTATGCTTAAAGGTAATTTTTCATTCTTGTTTCTTCGGAAATGCATATTTCCTTATCTTTGCCTGGACAAAAAGGGTTTCTAAAGATGGAATGTTTTGAAACATTTTTCACTCACACTCTTATGTGCTGGAATTCTCAATTTTTTACTTTCTCGTATACGAAGTATACAAAGAGAAAGTATTGTAATCGTCAAAAAATTCGAACTCGAGATTTTGACAAATCTCCATGTTTTAGACCTCCCTGAGACCGAAAAACACAATTTTGGAATTATGTCTGTATGTCTGTCTGTGTATGTGTCTGTGTGTGCGTCTGTCTGTGAACACGATAACTCGAAAACTATTAGAGCTACGGGGATGAAATTTGGTATGTGGTCTTTAAACATAATTTGTAGGTTTCTATCAAATTTTGGACAAAATCCGTCGACGGGAAATCTGTCTATCTGTATGTCCGAAGTCATGCGAACACCATAACTCAAAAACTCGAATAGCTAGATGGATAAAATTTGGTACACAGTTTTATCGTCATGAATGTAGGTCCGTATAAAATTTTGGGCCAAATCCGTCAACGGGTTGACTGTCGGTCTGTATAATCGCATACTTGTAAAAATTATATCTCATAAGCCCTTTGACTTAGATAAATAAAACTTGGTATCACGTATGCTAACATTAATTATAGATCTGTGCCCAAATTTCGTTCAAATCGGTTAAAAAACAGGTGTTCAAATTGCATATTTAGTTCAAAACGCACATTGCAACTGTGTGTTGGCGAGAGTCAGTATAGCTGGCTTTTGAGCTTGGCGGTCTACGAAGGAAATTGTAGCTTCGGACGCGCTTCGGAAATTATGGCAACCCCCTGAATCCGATTGATATTCGCCAGATAGAAGGTATGGTAAAATTTTGCGTGTTATTTGTACTAAGATTTCGTTCTCAAAAACTTTAAATAAAGTTGTGATACCTCAGCGCGCTTAAAAATTGAGAACTTAAGCAATTTTTTTAATTGTTATCATTTCCCTTTTACACATAATCATAAAAATGGGCGCAGGTTATTTTAAAATTATAGTGACTCAGAGTTTAGGAAGCAAACGGGACAAATAATATATGGGACGTATGGCAACCCTAGTTAGAGGGAAAATGACACCTTTTTGGGAAGTATACGAGAAAGTTTAGGGGAGACCACTCCCGCTGGTTTACAGTTGTGTGTTCTCGATTATAATATAATATTTTGGCAAAGATGAAAACAAATTACAACGCAAAATCAAACATTCTGCCTGCTAAAACCGCATTATTTTCCAGGAAAATAATTATGTGTTGTTAAATAACAAGCTGCAACTGCATGAAACAATGCAAATTGAGGTAACATTCTACCCTTTCATTTGATAATTCCCCTTTTTTATATTTTATATTATATTCGGATTGTAACTCTCTATGCATCATTATATCCTTCTCTGTTTATGTATAATTAAGTTCCCTTTTATGTGCTTTTATATCTCATGACGTAATTTTTCTTGCTTATGCTTTTCAATAAAGTTTCACATACCCACCCAATCATAAAGTTCACAAACCCATCAAACCGACAGGGAGCCGTATAGGCTCCGAGTTCGGCTGTGGTGTTATGTTATGTTGTTAAATAACACCAAATATACAAGGAAGTAAAATAATAATATGTATAAAAAAGCATTCTAATCTAAATAGAGATTTTTCTTTGATGATTTTAACTTAATTTTGAAGTTTTTCACATTCAATGTCATAAAGTAAAAAACTAAATTAAAGATTTTTGTTGAAAACTCTTCTGAAGTAATCGTAAAAGTTGAAACCGATTATGCGAATGACTGTTATGAAATCTTAACAATGAATATTTTTTTTTTCTGTTATATAAAAGAGCCAATGCATTTTGTTTCAAAGCGAAATTCAAAGCAAAGTAAATGTTGAACTTTCGGGACTTCAGAATGTTAAACAACCAAAAGTATCAAGTCTGGTAAAAAAAATTATTTTTGAATACATTCAAAATTTGTAGCATGGATGTGCTTCTGCAATAAATTAAATTCAATGATTTAAAAATGTTTACGATTCCGAGAATTAAACTCGCTACATCTTAATGATCAGTAAACTCATTATTCATTCGCTTAAGAGAAAAAATTATCGAAAGAAAACATCATTTTAGGGGATACCACCTTCTTTTTTCCTAACACAAAGCAAAAATTAATCGGTTGAAAACCTTAAGTTCTAAACAGCATCGATGAAAAAAATATCTTAAATGGATTATTTACAACTTGAATCAAAAAGATTTTTTTCCTTTATTTTTCTGAATTTATAATCCTAAATTTCTTTAGTGGAACCATTATTAAAACTGAAAAAGGTTAAAAAAAAATACAATAGAGATGCTGAAGAAAAAAATTAAACATTTTCGTCATTATTTGCAACCGTGCTTATAGTTTTGTTTTCGGCTGCTTCACATAAATCAAAGCGGAAAAGCACTTGCTCACTGAAGCAAGCACTCTTTTGATTAATGACGTGCGTTAAAAAATTATTCCTCCATTTCTCTAGAAGCAGAAGTAGAGAATATTATTTTTCCAACAAGAAGGAGCCATGTAAACGAGTTCTCTTTTCCTTTTAAGTGGGAAAGAAATCTCCTCAAACTGTAAGCTGGTACTTCTAAGAATGAACACAGGGTTGCTATGTTGGCCTTTTTAAAGCCACATTTTGGAAATTTGGCCTATTTTCAAATCACTTGGTCTTAAAAAATTTTATTTGACCTTAAATTTATTTCAGCCTTTATTTGGTTTTATTTTCTAACGTAATTTTTTTAAATATATTTTTTAAAACTAATTCTACAGATTTTATGAAATTTCAATAATGAAGTACAGAAAAACTTCGATTAACATTCACAGTCTGGACAAGGGCTGTGACGTATACCCGAATAAACGGATAAGAGAAATCTCTTAACACACATGCAGCACAGGAACGTAATTTCATTGCTGGCTTGGGAAATAAAATCCTTTAAATATGAATAATGCATACAGATTGTATAAAGGGTGTTCACACTTATCGTGATTCAATAGCTAATTTCTAAACCGTTAGAGATAGGCATATAGTTCCAATCGGAAAAATGCCTTAAATAAAGGGAATAATTATATTTTATGCTTTTTGAGTCAATAAATATATTTCTGGAAAAAATACGAATTCTTCCTTTTTATACGGTTCCCTGGTCTTGTCAGACATATTTAGTAAAATATTTTTGACAAACTAACATTTTAAACAAAAAAGTTCCACTCTTCAGCGACTAAAACTGAGCGAGTTATGGAGCTTTGAATGTCATGATTTTTAACCAATCAGAAGCCTCGTCGAGCAACTGCTGCGCATTGATTGGTGAATCGTCTGCAAGACGGCTATTGAAATGATGTAAAGTGGTCTAAGTCAGCGATATTCAAAGCTTCATAACTCGGTCAGTTTTAGTCTCAAAAGAGTGGAACTTTTTTGTTTAAAATATTAGAGTAACGAAAACATTTTACTAAATATGATTGATAGGACCGGAGGACTGAATAAAAAGTTAGACTTCTTAACTTTTTCACGAATATATTTATTCACTCAAAAAACATATATTATAATTTTCCCTTCATTTAAAGCATTTTTCCAAATGGAACTATATGTCTATCACTAACGGTTTAGAAATTAGCTATTGGACCACGATAAGTGTAGACTCCCTGTATAATTTCAGAAAATGATCAATATGAACTTCAGTAAAAAAGTAGCAACGTACAGATATAAATTTTGATACTACAATACAAAAGAGACTAGTTAGTAATGGGTTTGGTGCTCCAGACAAATATCAACTCCTCCACCAAACGACGGTTAGTCACTCTCACCATCACACGATACAGTCGCTTCCAGTCTTATACAATAGAGCAGAGGTTTTCATCCTGAGGTACCCGTACCCTTGACGGTACGCTAAGAACCATATAGGGGGAGAACACTAGAATCCAGGAAACAAATGTCACAATTTGAGTCTAAAACAGATTACAAAAATAGTGCTTTTGTAATTCTTTATGTTCAAAGGTTGAATAAAGTTTCTATTCACATTACAATGAGGTAAGTAAAACGTGTATTTATTTTAAAATTTGCCTTTAATTTCCAAAATCTATCGAGGCGGCAGAAGATATTAACCTATAATTCTAAAAAATTTTAAAGGTGTTGTTGTTAATAAATAGTAACATTTAAGCACTACCGCAAACCGATCAACGAAATCTGTGATTTTTTATTAATTTTTGAAATTTGACCATTTTTCGTCCAATTTTCTCAACTTTCTGCCCATTGAGGCGACAGAAGATATCAATTCACAGTTATAAGATATTGTACACATTTTAATGATGGGATTTCTCAACTTTTCCGCATAACCGCAGAAAGATCTAAGAAACTTCGACTTTTTCGGCCAGCCCTAATGGACACACGTCAAGTTTTTCTAGTGGATGTCATGCTCCATTTAAAAAGTGTGTACCATTTATGCATTTGGGACCTGCTAAAATCCTATGGAGACATAAGTTTGTTGCTATATCTTAATTGTTTCAGTAGAGGTTTTCCCGAATTTTAAGCAATTTTTCAAGCAACCTATTGCTCTTCCTTTTTAGAAATATAAATAATGGTAGAACACATAAAAAGCCGTAACACTCTGCCACTCATAAACAAGAAAAATGACTTAGTATTGTTCAAAAAAGTTCAATTGCAGGCACAAATTCGACGCTACCCAACATTGTTAAAATTGGCTTAGAGACTGATGTGCTAACACTACAGTTTAAAGGTTTGATATATTTTCGGACAGATCTCGTATATTAAGAACATACAGAATTATTTAACCGGGCTAAACACACAATATTTTTTTCTTTTAAATCATCAATCAATCAATCTTAATGATATAGTACAGTTATATTAACGTTCCATTTTAAAGAAACACGAGGGCTATTTTGGGATGGCCCTCGTAATTTTGAACCGTAGTCAGATGACGAAGCCGACACCTTATCTGATACCTCCCTCTCCAAGCTCTCACACCACATCAGAGTGCAGACGTTTGACCCAAAACGCATGATTTAGCGTGTAACAGGCCCACGTACCTTGTGGATCTTCAATCGGGTTTCGGGCCTGGTGCCCTCCAGCCCCGACGCCTAGACCTTGCTTCTACGCGGTCCCTGCTAATGGTATAGTGAAAAACGTAGAAAATTTACAAAAGGATCCGGTGATAAGGACGCCAGTTCAGCTGGCAATCCGTGACAGATTTCATACGCCATGACAGAACGAACAGTGAAGATCTACAAAGGCAGCGGGAACCACATACTAAAACCAGCGGGAGTGGTCTCCCCTAAACTTTCTCGTATACTTTCTAAGTGGAGATTCGTCAAAATTTCGAGTTTGAATTTTTTTGACGATTACAATACTTTCTCTTTGTATACTTCGTATACGAGAAAGTAAAACAAAAAAACAAACAAACCTGAAATCAAATATCTGTTGCCACGTTTCAAAAAAATATTACTTTGAAGCAGGCGCGATAAAATAGGCAATGCAATGAATACTAAAGCGAGAATTCTGCTTTGGAATTGAATTCCCAAGAAAACAATTTATACTACCACAACCGTAACAATTGCAAAAGCGCGTGAATAAAAGATTTGCTGAAATAATGAGATCGGTTTGATTCACAACAATAAAAAATTGTTAACAATTGATGCTTGAAAACATTATTTATTGTTGTAAATAAAATTTACAACAATAACAGATTGCTACCAATACGCATGCGCATGAGAATCGGATTAAAAGAAATTGAATGTGCAATTTGAACGCCTCTTTTTGACGGATTTGGTCCAAACTTTTATACGGACCTACATTCATAACGATAAAACTGTGTACCAAATTTTATCCATTTAGCTATTCAAGTTTTTGAGTTATAGCGTTCACATGACCGCGGACATACAAATAGACAGACTTCCCTTTGACGGATTTTGTCCCAAATTTGATAGAAACCTACAAATTATGTTCAAAGACCACATACCAAATTTCATCCCCGTAGCTCTAATGGTTCTCGAGTTATCGTGTTCACAGACAGACACACACACAGACAGACATAATTCCAAAATTGTGTTTTTCGGACTCAGGGAGGTCTAAAACGTGGAGATCCGTCAAAATCTCGAGTTCGAATTTTTTGACGATTAAAATACTTTCTCTTTGTATACTTCGTATACGAGAAAGTAAAAAATAACTCTCTCAAACGAACATAGAGTCTAATACAAATTTCTTAAGGTGCTGCAAAAACTAAAATAGCCTAATTCAACTTGTGACATAATAAAATATAATAATGACTTATAATAATCATAATAACTCATCGCATCGAGTTGAAATATAATCTCAGTCTCCCTTTACGAAATATATTTCTCAGAAAATAAAATTCATGCTTCCTGGAATGTGGAATAGCAAACGAAAAATGCATTACCAACTTCATTACTTAATTAAATTAATCTAGACTCAGAAAATTGAAGAGAATTAAATTCAATACTTTGAATATGTTTATAGGATCTTCATTCAAATTTAATTTAAAGGAAATATCTTCTTATGAGAAAAAGCTTCTACAAGATGTAGCTGTACTTTTCAGACACCATTTATGTATAAAAATCTAACGGTTAAGAAAGTTTTATCTCAATCATCACTAACGAAGAAAATAATACCTTAAAGAAATTATTATTTAAATCCATTGAACAATGAATTCAATCTTTGGTATTATTTTAATAGTTTTCATGAACTTTTTATCTTAAATTTTTTAAATGATTCCATTTTTTAATCGGATATATATATATATATATATATATAACAAAGACGAAGTTACTGAAGTGGAAAATGTAAAACTTTCGTCATTATTTGCAACCGTACTCGCAATTTTGTTTTCAAACTATCCGCAAATATCAGAGCAGAAAAGCACTCCCTCCCTGAAGCGAGATACTCTATGAGTAATGGCATGTTTCAAAAAATTATTCCTCTGAAAGGAAAAGTAGAGAATAATGATTTATTTCCCTAAAAGTATAGTCCATATAAACTTTTCCTCGTAAGTCGGAAAGTAATCTCTCTTTATGGAGCGAACTAACAGCTCTGCAGTTAAGCATAAAAAAGAGCTTTGAAAGCATTAAATATGACATGATTTTTAGTCATTGCTTTATATTAAAAATATTTAAAGCATATATAGTACAACCCCAGTTAACCGAAATAAAGAGGGAGCCGTTTCGGATAACGATTTCATCAGTTAAGCTATGAGCATCTATTACTATTTTGTATATAATTAACAGTATGTAATTCTGAAATGTTTTGAGCGCAGAACGAATTGAAAACTCCTATTTACGTTCTTTATCCAAGTTAACCCTCCGTGGGGCGCAATCTTCGCACCGGCGAGTTCGAGCTCAAACTTCGCACCGGCGAGTTCGGGCGCAATCTTCGCACAGGCGAGTTCGGGCGCAATCTTCGCACAGGCGAGTTCGGGCGCAAT
>BGPR01009427.1:0-57607 GCA_013235015.1 Araneus ventricosus
TAAAATTGTACTTTATACATATAAAATGAGCAATTTTAGATACCAATATAAAAATTTTATAATTAATTTTTTTTTAAACTTCAGAATGAAAATTTTAGTTGAAAACTTTGTCAGTGTCATCATTTATATGTTTAAATTATTTTCATTTCCTTATTCACTTTACTTTTTCCATAGCATTTTTAATGTCTTTTTTTTTTTTTTTTTTTTCAAAAAAGTAATCATCATCGACTGAAAAATCCCATATTTTTTAGTAGCATCAATTTGCTTTAGTTCATGATTGATTTCCAAAATTACTTGTAGCTTCTCTTCAAATGCCAATGTTTTATGCTGTGCCATCCTAGATTTATGATATTAACACATCAAAAGGATATTTCAAGGAACTTTCCTTTTCAGTTTGAAGGAAATGCTAAATGCGAATGAACAGGTTAATTCATACGAGGGATCAAAGGCAACAAACATATGTACACATTTCAATAATTTTCTCCCCAGATCCCCCTTCTACAACAGGTTGTAGTTTCTTGCCCCCTCCCTCCGATTCTACTGTTATCCGACATTCTTTCACTATAGGGCAAAGGTTTATCATTATAGCAAGATCGTTATACACAGGTTTCACTCTGGAACTATAACTCAACTTTTCCTTACAAAATATTTATTTTATAAAAACTATATGAGTAAATGAACACCACTTACTTCTCCATAATATTGTACAATCATTTTATGGATTTAAACGCTTTTCAAAATTTGATAGTAAAAAATTTACTTGGCATTATACTTGTTTCTGAAAACAGTAGTATTATCTGTTAATCTTATGCAAATTAAACAAGATTTTAAGATATAAAACATTGCAACTTTTTTAAAGTTGATCAGTTCATTTAATTAATATTAACTACTAGCTGATATAGCTTGGGGTGAACATATTTTCCTGCCTAAAATATACTTTCATATACAATATAATGCACAAAAACCTCTTATCATTTGCACCAAATGACTTTTAAAAACCACTGAAAGCTATTTTTTTTTACATAACTTATAACTATTAGACCTATACAAAATTTAATTAAACATTGTAAGTGGCAGCTTGGTGACAAATAATTAAATTGATTTAAAACATCTAGTATTTTCATCCAATAGAAATGGCGATACTATGCATAAAATAATTTTTCCTATATATGGAAATTTAGATAATTAATAAAAAAAAATTAGCTATTTAATTAATTGCCATGAAACCTTCCTCATGCTTCCATTTGGGAAGAAAAGTTGAAGAAAATATTTTGAATTTCTGTTGCATGCAAACTATTTATGAATTTTCACTTTTATTTATATAGATTGGCACAATAGTCAAATCAATTGTCTATTTGAATTTCATTTCATATTAGGCAATGTGTTCAAATGCAAAAGCTACACGTTTGCACCTGGCTGTGCTTTAAATTAGTGTTATTTAAAGGTAGCTTACGCACTTTAATATTTCTTTCCAGAAGTTTACTACTACCACAGTATTTATGGCTGAAGTTATTGCCATAAAAGAAGCCATTGAATACACACACAAAATTTAAGGGAATGTAAAAATTATTTAGGACTCTCAGTCTGCCCTCATGGCTTTGAATTCTCCACTAGAAAAGAGAGATTTTAAACCATATTAAAGAAAGCATAGATGATAATATTGAGTTACATTGGGTCCCAAGCACATCAAGGTCAATTGGGTAACGAACGGGCAGATGAACTTGCCAAGGATGCAACTGTCAAGGCTATGATCGATTATCATTTTATAGATCCTGCCTACAATTACATAATGATGCCAAAAGGAATATTATACTCAAATGGCAGGAAAGATGGGATCAATCCCAGAAAGGGAGTTGGACAAAAATAATTTTTGACAGGGTTAACCTAATAAGAGTAATCGGTAACTTCTACTTAAACCAAATTTACACTGGTCATGGAGTTTCCGGAGAAAATCAGGGTAGGTTTTTTCAAAAGACTGCAACATGGCGTTGTGGTGAAGAAATAGAAACTGTGGAGCATTTAGTCAAGAAATGCAAACTATCGCCCAGATTTCGGGTGAACTGGCCAAATTTAAATATTGTTATCGCTTTTTCAACAATTTCTAAGGCTTATTCGGTGGTTAAATTTTTAACCTTACGACAATCGTTCCATTTGGAGTTAAACCGTTTTTAGAGCTCCTTTTAAACCGATTTAGATAATAAGCATTACACAAACTCAATGAACACAGAATTTAATGCTTTGTGTACTAAAGAAAGAACTGATTCGAACTTGGCGCTTGATAAAGAGTAAACAAAATTTTACAAATATTTTATTAAAATTCCAACAAAAGCAGTCAACAGAAAAACAACTTTTAAAAAATAAGTGATAAAATCGAACCTGGCTTTAAAATCAACAACAACGGGTAAATCACTCTTCAAAACCATAGTTTCAAAATCCTTTTCATCTTGTATTTTAAAAATCTTTTGCCGAACACATGAAGTAGTCAAAGATTTCGAAAAATTTCGTGAAACAAAAGGGTTTATTCTAAATAAGTTTCTTGAAAAACGAATGCCGGTATTAGACATTTTGAAAAATATTTTTTAAAGATAGTTTCAAATTCAAGTGAAAATCTTAATAAACAGAGCGAAAGCGTATTTATGACAGTTAACAGTTAAATGCAGAGCAGTTAAATTGAACAGTTTTTTTTTTTTTTTTTAATGTTCAGGAAAACCAATTTTCAGGGACACCAACGGGCTATTCAAATAGTACATTAATAAAGATCTGACGAAAATTTGAGAGGATCATCATTTACTGTCTGTCTGCCATTAGAACTCTGCCCGCCAAATAGTCTCGTTGACGGCGGTCGCTACGTTTCACGAACTCAAAACTTGTAGAAAGAGCATTCTCGTCTTATACATATATTTCCAGACATGATATCATATATATCTTCATTTGAACCCACTTTTATAAGGGCTCTATTCTGTTACCCCGGTTGGGTTGGGTTCCGCACGTTAACAACGGAACCCAACCGGGGGTACCAGAATACACCCCTAAAACTCGGCTCCATGAAACAAGCTCATTGATTATTACGAAGTGAAATTTTTAGCTTACCTTATACGTTAATGGGAAATTATTACAATACTGTTTTTATTTGTTTTGCAGTTTAACTAATACTATTTTAAAATCGGAATAAAATATAAAATTAAAAATAAGTCCTGCAAATATGCCATTAATTCGCGTTATTAGACTAAGGGGTCTATTCTGGTACCCCCGGTTGGGTTAGGAGACGTCACTTTTTCTGTTGTTAACGGCCGGGAAAAGTGACGTCTCCCAACCCAACCGGGGGTACCAGAATAGACCCCTAAGCCCTTAACATTATTGATAAAAACTTCTTTGGATAGACGGATGGTTTTGGGAGGTATGGCAGTAGGGGGTATGCGAAAATGAACAAAAAAAACTAATCAAGGGGTACGCAAGAGAGAAAAGTTTGAGAACTCCTGGTCTAGGAGATGCTATTAAAAATCGGATGTTTTTTTAAAACAGAGACAACCCAGATAGCAATTTAGTTTGCAACAATCTTGCTCCGTAAATCTGCAACAAATTTGACACGACAAGAGTGCAAGCTTGAAACAAGTTTGAGACAAGTTAATGCAAAACGAGTTAGTCACCACAAGTCGAGCTTGCCGCAAGCTTGTTGCAAACTATAGCAAAAACAGAGCATGAACACAACCCTTCTTAAACCTGTTGCCCTAACCATTCAGCCAGCTAGACTCCGAGAGGAAAAAATAGATTGCGCTAATAGACCGCGTATACGATTTATTTTAAACTCTTTTTCTTGATTTCATTAATTTTTTTAATTTTGTGTTCAGAATATGATTTGAAATCAAAGAGAGAGCGATTTTCGCTAATAACTACGTTTTGATAGTAGAATAAAACATCAAATTAGGGTTCAAAAGTAATTACTTTAAAAATGGGACAAAATGTAAGTTATTATTTTTGAACAAACATTGATTGTTTTTTAGGTTTAATTTTGTTTATAAACGTTAAAATTTCAACATTTAGAAAGAGGCGATATAGTTTTCTTTAAAGTGCAAGTTCTCTATTTAGTAAAAAGATGGAAAATGTTTCAAAATTTTTTTTTATAAAAAAGTTTTTTTCACAAATTATCATTGATTTATTGAATTACTAAAAAGAAGGACGGTCTAGGAGATGCTATTAAAAATCGAATGTTTTTTAAAACAGAGACAAAGATTATCTCTAAGTGTGCTATCATCTTTGCAGCAAACTTGTTTTGCAATTGTGGTGTGAAATTCGTCATGACATCTTCACAGCAAACTTGTTTTGCAAGTGGGTTGGTCGATTATGCTTTGTTACTTTGCAGGAAGTTCGCTGCAAAGTTGCCTCACCAAGTTTGTCATGTCAAGCAAATATCAAGAAAAATCAAACTTTCTGCAAGTGTACATGCTATCTGGGAAAGATCAAAACCAGATATGTACAACTGTGTAGTGTGATGTATCAACTTTGCAGTAAACTTGATTTGCAATTGTGGTGTGAAGTTTGCCATAACATCTTCACAGCAAGTTTACTGCAAAGTTGCTGCATCAAGTTTGTGAAGAAAAATCACACTTGCTGCAAGCGTGCATGCTATCTGGGTATTGCCTCGAGAAATTCCGAAACCAAACTCTCTCTCTCTAATCTCATTCATAATGTGTTTAAGATATACAGTAAAGTTCATCCAGAGTTATACTATAGTTCTGTACATTTCCTCCTACCTTAAAGATCAAGTCTCTTGGAGGGGGCATTGTCCGACTCTTTCAGAATGCTTGGGTACTGCTCTCGGGCTTGATGGAAATCACTATTCTCCATAGAAGATGAATCCTGAACTTTAACATCAGTTGATAGCATTATCCCATATAGCAATTTTAGTTTGCAACAATCTTGCTCTGCAAGTTTGACACAGCAAGTTCATAACAAGTTTGCGACAGGTTATCGCAAACAACAAAGTCACCATATGTCAAACTTTCAGTGTACTTGTCATGCAAGTTCATTGCAAACTAGTAGAAAAAAACTTCCCCTCAGGGTATATTCCCCCCTCCCTTCTTCAAAGCCTTATCTACCAAGGGATCCCCTTTTCTTATTATCGCGGAATAGGATGGTGGGGTTGCCTTCCTACAGAGGGGCGATCCTTTTTTCCACCCTCTTTTATTATCGCGTAATAAAACGATGGGACTTCCCCCTTTTTTCATTGAAGATTAATTTTCTTAATCGCCACACATATGTAAATATGATACTAGTTTGTTTCCCCCACCCCTTTCCAGAGATGATGTCAAGATGCGAGTGTGCCGCGACCTGTTACGAGATATGGAATACTCATGCTTAATTCCATATGCTAAGTATTGTTTAATTATCTATCTTGTGTTATGGTTACAAGTAGTAACCATGTTGTGCCATAATAAATGTCAAGTTAAAATTTAAATTGTCTCCATCATCATTTGTGTGGATCTCTATCTTTATGAAAAATTAAATTTATCAATTCAGGTTAATTTTTCCACACGAGGAGTTTCGCTGCAAATTTGTCACATCAAGTTTGCCATAACAAGATAATATCAAGAAAAAATCAAACTTGCTGCAAATGTGCATGCTATCTGGGATTGGCCCTGGTTTTTCATTCAGCACATAGAAAGTGAGATTTTCAACATGCTGAAGTTCTGGGTTATTTTCTCGGGATTCTGTAAGTCTCCAGTGTACGCTGGGAAAGAAATCACTTTCTTGCACTTGATTACATGCAGGACAGATTTGATCAACATGTGATCTAAGTTTCCTTGAACATCGATGGTATAATGGAGAAACCATCTTATTGACAATTTTACCCAATTTCCATTTTGAGTGAAGTGCTCTGTAATCAATCTCTCACAGCCATCCATTCTCCGATATAAAATTTTCCGTCTTGGAATATTCTTTTTAGTTGTATGTATTGAACCCTCGATTTTAATTCAGCCAAACATAAATCTACACTAGTTTCATACCATAGTTGGACTCGAGTTGTAATATTTGGAAGGGCAGGAGTGACCTAGCGGTAAGGTCTTGACTTTAGGGCCGGAGGGTTAGTGGTTCGAAACCCGATTCCATTGAAGATCCGATATGCATTGGGCCTGCAGCACATTAAATCATATGTAGGGTATCAAAATGCCTCCCGCTGGTGTGGTGCGGAAGTTTGGAGAGGGCGTGCCAGCTCAGGTGTCGTCCTCTGACTGCTGTTCAAAATTATAAGGTCCGTCCCAAAATAGCCTTCGTGATGCTTCAAAATGGGACGTTAATATAACTAAATTAAACTGTAACATTTGGAGCTTTACCATATTGTAATAAGAACGTTCCTGACTACTGTTGTATGTTACTTTCATATATTTCTACACAGTGTTCTGCTTCATGGTTTTTGGATGGCTTGAGCAGTGCACTAGTTTTGAGCTGTTTATAAGTATCTGGATTTCACAGGTTGTAAATTAGCATCCATTGTTGCTGATAAGTACCAATGGTAAACCAAATTTTGCAAAATTGTTTATAAGACATTCATGGATTTTCTTAGTTGCGATTACATTCGTAGGATATACTCCCCTATTAGTACAAAGACAATGTATGATATTTTTATGAAGTTGATTGATATTCTGAATGCTGTAAACTATCTTGAAGATATTGTAGCAAAATTATGGAGCATATTGTTCTCTTTAGCTTCAAACTATTTGGAATGAGTAACAACGATTAAGTAAATAGACATGAATGTACTTCCAGAGCATAATGAGATATTCCCAGTAATGAACTTTCATTGGTATACTGGGCTTCAGGCCCCCACCCTAAATAGATATTTTGATTATGCCAAATAATTCTGAATTTATTATTAAAGAATTATCAAAATTCTAATGAATACATCTAGACCAGAGTTTCCCGAACCTATATGCATCTGAAAGACTTCTCGTGATTCCAAAATTGAAAAATAAATAGGGAAATTAAGTGCCAAGTCATATAAGGTAAAAAAATTTTTTATAATATTTCTTTGTGATTTTAAATGAAATGTTTACAGTCAAAGTGACTTTCTTTACAAAATTTTGCCAAAAAAATATTAAAGAATTAGAGAAAAAGAAGCGACAGAAAAAAAATTTTAAGACTCCAATATAGTTGTACACGATCCCCTGTAGTTTAAAAAGCTTTGGTTTAGACTTCTTGTTTCATCATACACGAAAATTTATATAAGCTTTGCAATTCTATTGTGAAAATATCACATTTAATATGATATTTATATAGTAATCACTTACTAGCTGAAAAACTATAGTTTTTATTAGCTTCTCTTATGTTACGCAAATAACATAAGAATGAGGTGATATATGTCAAATGTACCAGGCCAATTTGCCTTTTAGATAAGGATTCTAATATTTCAATAAAACAATAATGCCTCCTACTCATATCTTTGCAAAAGAAAGTTGGTAACATTAAAATGGCATTAAAGAAAAATTCAATATTAAAATTAATGTTCAAACAAAAGTTAAAGTACAATATTGAAAAGTTTGAACAAAATTTCTGCAATAATACTAAGCAAAGTATGCAACAAAATATTAAACTCATAACTATCTCCATTTTCCTAATCCTACCAACTCCATTGATATGCTCTTGAAACTTTTGGGTCATCAATAGGCATGTGAACCCTTGCTTACAATGAAATCACTTAATGTAATTATTTGCAGTTTCAGACAATGTATAAAAAAATTTTCTTTTCATGCTTTGTTGCTTCACAAATCAAAAGGCAATGATAAACATATTCAATCAATTTTAAGACTGGGCATCTAACAGAATGGCATCCATATCTTAAATGACGTTTATGCCGGAATCACATCATCAATAATTTGGTGCACAAATTCAGCACAATAATAAAAAAGAAAATGATTAGTCAAACTTCAATTTATTTTGATCAATAACATTTAATGAATTCAAATAAGAATTTTTTTTTTAAAATTAAAAATACTGAAATTGAACTTAAAAATTACAGGTGAATAACACTTCTAAAAAGCAATGAATTTGTAGCTGTAAATGGAATTTGTTACGATTGTTTCAATTTTTCACCTTTTGGAGCAGTTAATGAACAGAAGTTCCTAAACTCTGTTTAATTAACTATCGCATTAATGCAACCTTGTTAGAATCTAATATAAAATCAAGGCTAAAAAATGTACAAAATTAATGTGATAATCTACACTATCTAATCCTACAAGGAAAGACTAATATTAAAAATCAATGAACATAGATTGAAAAAATTGTTTATTTAATGATAATATTTACAAATGATGAAAAAAAAAATACATAGATGAGGACACATACATACAGATTACAAATGCACACAGGTTATTTCCATAAATTTTGTACTTTACAAGGCACTTAAATTAGGAGTAATATTCCTAATCAATTCTAAAAATAAATGGAAAATCAGATCTAAAGAACAAGAATTACTGTCAAGTAAAATTCAGTAAACATGCAAAACAGAAATCAGACTTCGCATATATCTTATTTCACTTGGCTTAATTATTAATGACACAATCAAATAAGTTAAAATTTGCATATAAAAAGAAAACATTTGGTTACAAAGAGGACAAGTACAAACATTAGTCAAATATTCCACAAAATAAAAAAGCAATTTTTTACATTTTTCCCCCACAAGTACTTGTATTAAATAGTTTCTAAAAGTAGTACAGTAGAATTTTAGTAATCTGACAAAAATGGGGATTGTCAATGTTGGATAACAGGGAAAGAAACTGAGGCTATTTGTAAATGCCGTGTGTTAAAAAAAAACTTGATATCATTCATGTTATAAAGTATTTCATAATAAAAAGAGAAATTATAAAACAAACCGTCTGGAATCATTTTAATACAAAATTATAAAGCAGCATTTACAATTGAATCTATAAAGATAAAAAAAAAAACTGAGCTATACCATTACATTGTACGGTTAAAGTAAGTTAATGGCATTGCAAAGCAAGATTTGACAGTATGTCATTTTGAAGATGCTGCTTGTGTGATGTACTATTTATTGTATTAAAGAATTTAATTAGAAAAACATTTTCAAATCTCCAAAGTCCGAAACATTGTAGCAAGCTAATGTTTTAGGCTTGATTCATCTGTTGCATTCTGTGCACTAAAATTTCTATATCCATAATTTATAGAAATAATTTGTATGTCAAAGGCAACTCTTTATAGTACTAATTTCATGCCCTTGTATTTCAATGAATGATTTTTTTTGGATAATATGAAAGCCTAAAAATGTTAACATGTCAAAATTCTTAAGTTTATGGTCATAAGTTACTACAGATCGGCGTTTCCTAGCTACTGTATCACACCATCTATTGAAAATATCATGCCCATACTTGAGGCTTCGTCTTGCTGTTCAATGTATTTTAAGACTGTTTCTATAGTATTTGGTCAATCCTTTTGAGTTATTTTAACATCACCAACTTTGCTTGGCTGTTCAAGCTTGTTGCTGTCATTATTTACATGTTGGACTATTTGATTGTCCCTCACTTCACATTATTAACCATCACTCGCCCATTCAAGGACATTTTTCACTGTAGAATCCTCCTATTCAAGAATTTATCATTCCAATTTTTAAGTAATTTAGAAACCATGTAGGTTAAAATGCAATGTCGGATAACAAAAGTCTACTGCATATTTTATTTAATAATGTACATAATCATCTTCTATATTATTGTGGAAAAAAAAAATTTAAAAATGAAGTTCACATTTTTAGAAAATTTGATTTTAAAAAAAAATCTAAGTAAACAACCATTATATATAGTTTTTGTTTACATTCTGATATGCTAACTGTTTGTTTTTTAAACAAAATCATCAAATTGGAACAGAAATTAAAATGAAATTATTGTCTGATAATTTCATGAAGTATGGTAGCTGCATTTGAGAACATTTTAGCAGCACTGCCTTAAAAGGAAATTTGCCTTTTGTACGAACATCAACGCTCAGTAACAACTGGCTGCACAGAGAAAAATATCACACAAATTATCTTATTGCAGATGGAAGCTCTTTAATAGAAAACGATAATTTGTAAAAATATAAGCAGAAAGCTTTATAGTTGGCAACATTCAAAACTAATTCTAATAGGGAACTGAATTATTGAATGAAGTTAAATGAAATAAAATTTTGCAGCCATCAAAACAATGAATATATAACAAAATTGAAGAAATTTAATACATGCTGCATATCTGCAAAAATAAAAGGTAAAAAATCTGAATATTAAAATTTTAAAAAAGCTTAAAATTGTAGACACTTTCAGCTTCAAAAACGTAGCAAAAATTGAGCAATAAGTAAATATTTCTCAAAAGAGAGAGAGAGAGAGAGAGTTCCTTTATGTCTCTCAAAAGCAGTATCAAATAAACTGAATTTATTAAAAATATGCACTAACCATGGAGCTCAGTGCACATTATAAAACAATTTTGACCAATATGCAGGTTATGTGCAAGCATCAATTTTGTAACAAAAATTTCAGGTAAAAAAAATACAGCACTTTATGTATTAGTAAATGCATCCTTATCACTTTACAGAAGATTAATTATATATATTTTTTCTCATTAAAATGAAAATATTTTCAAACAAACAGACATTGATAACACAGTTCCTGACAGTAATCTTCTGATCTTGACAGACAGTTTTTCAGTCTTGCAAGCACTTAAGAATTTGTCCATCAAACCTCCCAAAGTCATCCTTCGTTTAGCCCATAAAATTTTAAGGAGAACCAAGCTTAATAAAAAAATTGCATTGGTTTGGACTCCGGGGAACTCAAGTATTACCTGGAATGAAAGGGCAGATTCTCTCGCCAAAAATGTCAGAGTTGGCCCTATACATTGAGTGCATCGCAGTGGAAGATATTTGTTCTTACTATAGTAATTTTTCTATTCAAAACCGATTGAAAACTTTAGAAATAGCAAATATCTAGAAATCCTGGGAGACCTACCCTCCATCTTATCCCTTGCACCATGGCTGAAAAATAGATGAGAGGATATCATCATTACATGCATTTTCACTCAAATGATTATCACCCCAACTCTTTTGCACAGATTTTGACTTCACAACAACCCCTTTTACTCCGTGTGCAATCAAGAAAACACTATCAAACTCATTCTTTTAAACTGCAAGAAGTATTTGCCCCACAGAAGGATCTTCTGCTTGAAACTCAATCTGAATCTTCTTTTAACTAACCTGATACATATGAATTCTACCAGAAATAATTCAACCAAAAACACTAGAAAAATGTAAAAGATTAAAAAATATTAAATGATTTGTTGCCAGTAAATAATTAACACAGAATTCATTTGTCTACAGTTTTCAGAGTAGCTTCATAGAGTTCATATTATCATAAAATAAAGAATAATTAATTAAAATTAAAAGCTCCTAAATGAAATTCTGTAAATCAGGATTCACTGATTAAAGGCTGGTTAAAATGCATATTAACAAATTCATTTAATAAGTGATTTAAGGTATTTATCTTTTCACATTTGTGTGTACTTGGCAAATGATTAAAATAATAACTACCACACATAAAAGAACATAATGCAAACTTTTCTTCTAACAAAACTATCCATACGAGTGGACAGTTAAAATGCAAATCAATCATATAATTTTAATACAAAAACATCAAATCATTAAAACCAATCACGCCATTCTACTTTGATCACAGTAACCACACTTAGATCATTCTAATTTGATCACACTAAAATACACATGATCATTTAAACATGAAGCATTTGAAGGGGGGTGGGGGTGGAAGGAAGAAATCAAAAAGCAGATAATATACATAAATTGATACGGATTTGGACCAGCCCTTTTTTGTTAATATGAAATCACAGCCTTACTATTTAATATTTTTAAATGCAAAATCTTTTGTCAACATATCAGACACGCTACATCTGAAATTTTGTCTATTTTACAAGTAGTAAAATCATAAATGGTTGTCACCAATTATCTTTTAACAGATAAAAATTATTAATTTTAAAATAGAATTTTTCTGCGTGCACCATAAAAGAGAGTGAACAAAATCTGTAAAGACTAAAATGCAAATGACAACAGTTAACTCTTAAGACTTTCTAGGTAAACAAACCTCTTTATAGTGTGATATACTTTTCACTATAACAAAAATGAAGTAATCTGAAAATATCAAGAATATGAAATAAATAAATGCTTGGCATACAATTATATGCACATGAATGAAAAATAAACAGTTTCCCTGAAAAATACTTTCATGCTTTTTAACTGATGATAGCAAATGACTCTTTTTCAGCTAGCTTTCTTCATACTGAAAGTCAAACTGTTCTTATCAAATTCAACAATCACACAGCCTTTTGCTCCATCAAATCGATTCTTTGTTACCTAAATTTTTTTTAAAAAGAACATAATGAGAATCTTAGTATTAAAAATAAAAGTATACAATTGTAACAATGAAATGAAAATTTGTTTCTTAGATGCCATGGATCTAATAAATGTAACTTCTACTTGGAACACACATTATATATAGTTTTAAACCTTTTTTGACAATACTTTTAAAAAGTGCAAAGTGTGTGTGCACGGGGGTGGGGTAGATATTTATAAAATGCATTAACAAATCGTCAGTGCTTCATTTTAAGATTAAAACATTACAATTTTTAATATATCATTTGCAAATAACAAAGCTGCACAATGGTTACATCAGAAGTTTACTAAGGAATAAACAAATAAATCCCACAATGTTTCAAAAAAACAGTTTCTTGAGGATAAAATGCTTTACAATAAACTTTCATTAATGTGCTTAAATAGACTTCATTTTAAGCTACTTTTTAAAATAAAATTATATCTAACAAAAATAAAGAAGATCCAGGAGTTTTAATAATAATATTTGGTATTTGTATCACAAAACAAAAGAGTACAATATTTCAGTCTGTATCCAAAAAGTAGAATTCCTGATAGCTAAAAATATTTTGAAAAGAAATAAAAAAAACTGGGAATAGTCTCCAAGATCCATGTAAATATCAACTGCAATTTAATCCTCTAGTACCCAGTTTTTTTGATATGATAACTTTAAGATCTAAAAAATTTGTTTTCAAAGTGAATAAACTGAAACTTTTCGAATTTAATCAAATCATTAAAATCTTAAGAGCATTTTATCCATGGAATTTTAAGAAAATATATATATTAACATGAATTACTGCTTTTGAAATGAGCATGAAAAATGGGAAAAGCGAATTCAACCACTTAGAGAATTAAAAACGTGCACACAAATGATTTCACACAAACTTTTAAAATATATAAGCCATACAGATAAAATCCTTTAAAACCAGAAGACAATAATTACCTGTAAATACTGCCTAGTTTTTGTGGTTTGTAAAATAAGAATGTTGTCAGCCTCCTGTATGGCCTTAGCTGTTCCTGATATGGAAGTGTTATTAAGTTCATTAAACTCTGGTTCCTGTAATATGCAAGTATATTCAATTACATAATTTTATCTCCTAAACAGAAAAGTTTCAAAATGCATCAGAACTCCTTGAAATTTTTTTCAATAAGTTATCTGATGTTTTAAAAAAATAGCCCTTTAATATTAAGCTAAATTGATAACCTTATTTAAATTATTGTCACTTAATAAGCAGTCAATTTTGTAAATAAATACTTACATATTTTTAAAGAAATTTTAAGAGATTCATTACATAAATTAGTTATAAAAAATGACATGTATTTACATAAAAAATAAATATTAAAATAAATTATGATTCAAAACAAGTTTTAGCCATTAGGATGAGCAAATGATTGGGAATGACAAAGTCACATTAAATTGCTCATGTATATTTTTATAGTTTAAAACATTTTAAATGAATTTGTAGAATTTGAAATACTTTGATATTCATTAATCTCATTTAAAAACTCCATCTACTTGTATTCTTTGAAAATCTCAGAATTTCTCAAAAGTTAATCCAGGGTCCTAGGCAAATCTTTGTTCTATCCAATGTAAAGCAAGCCACTGTTCATTATCTTGTGTCATATTTAACAATGTTGGTTATTCTCTTCAAGTTAAAAAACATAATTTAAGCAAATAATTCTTACTTTATAGTTACAACAGGTATAGGTTTGAAACACCCTATTATCATGGATGCACAATTTCAATATTGAGATATATATCTTGCCTATAATGATAAATATGGGGGGGGGGGGGGTCTAACATCCCAAATCTTATAAATAAAAACTCAGCCTTCAGTAGATACAATTTTTAACATTTTTACAGCAAAACTTAAGAGTAAAATTTAAATCAAGCATTTTCTAAGATTGAGGACATTTTTAAAAAGTATTAATGTATTCAAAAACAGTTTAAGAAATTTTTCTTAATGTCAGGACAAAACAAAAACTACTATCACCACAGCTTTAAATTTTTTTGTGGAGTACTAAAAAGACAAACTGGAGTAGAATGCATTACTTATAACTTTTTTAAAATATAAATAATCACCCAAATAATGTTATAATAAAATAAGAATATTTTAAGTTATCACTCTTGATATAACTGAAGTGTACTAAGAATACGAACATAATAAGTCTGACTTCATTTTTATCCATTTACTTTAATCACTTGCATTTTTAAATAATCTTTTCCAAAAAATTAAATTTTAAAGCTTTAAAATGCAATACAAATCTATAAAGAATAATCTTACAAATAAAGCTAATTTATATGTAAGTAGTCTTTTAGTTTAAAAAAAAAGTTAATCATGCAAATCAAAAATGTTAAATAAAAGTCTTCACAGAACATATATATAGATATTTATTTTTCAAATTGCTTTTACTACCAATGCTATGCCAAAAATGAAGGTTTTCAAGTTGTAGACAGTGTTTACAAATTTTGATAACATCTTAATTCAAGAATGTCATATATGCACATTCAAATAGATTTTAAATTTATTGCATTAAATTTCACAGTCTGAATGCAGAAACTTGTAAAATGCTGAATTTATAAAAAAACACAAATTCTTACTTTTCTTGGATGAATCACAAGAGTTACATGACATTTCTGACGGCAAGCAAACTCCCTTAAGCAGGCAAATATTTGATCTTGTCTTCGAAGTTGATCTAAAATAGCATAGCTATCTTCCATATTTAACATGTACTGAAGATTATCAACAACTAAATGTTGAATATTATACGACTCGACAGCTCTTTCCATAATCTAAAAAGGCATATATGAAAACAAAAATTCTTGAATATCAAGCTGCAATGGTCATATTCATACTCAACAAGCTCTGAAAAAATGCATTTATTAAAAGGAATTTATTCAAAAGATGCATTTACAACATATATTGTGGAGTGAGTGCTACAACCAAGTAATTATAAATCAATTGTTTTGAGAAAATGCAAGTAAATGCTTTTACATTATTTTGAGAGAATGTAAGGGAGAATGTCTTTTATTATAGAACATTTCTTAATTTTAAGGATGAGTGTCCTATTCAGAATAGAAATATTCATGAAATGTGAAAAAGAGCATATGAAACTTGTGAATGACGTTTTCTGAGTTTCAGCTGAATCAATTTGCGATAATAACTATTATTGCAAACTAATTAAAAAATGCAACCTATAATGAAAATTTGATGAATAAAACAATAACCATGGAAGCAAACGAAAAAGGAGTTCAATTTTGCAAATTATTTTTAGAACAGAAAATAATGAGCACTTGATGATTTAATGATGTATGGTAATAAGTTATTCTAGAAAAATATTTGAAAAATACACATTTTACTTGGATGCACACAATCATAACATTAATAAAACAAAGAGACCTTGTGATAGCTAGGTCTCTTTATAGCTATAGTTGAAAATAAAAAAAATAATTAAAATATCATTCAACAATAAATGAACACTTAATTCTAAATTTGAAAAACACAAAGGGTCCTCTGAGATATGTAGATGACATCTTTCTACCCTTTTGTAAAGTAAAATTAAAAGAGGAAATGAATAAAACACAGAAAAAGCTTTGATTATACTGATGGAAAAATAGAGAGAGAGACATTGAAAATAAAGAATAAGATATTCGTTACCTGTAATATTTCTTGAAATGTCCGCCCTCCACCTTCAAAATCTATGAAGTTCATTCGAATTTTTTCAAATTTTTCAGCCCAGTGATCAAAAGCTTCAACATGACCAATTAAATTTTGTCTGTAATAATACATATGAGAAATTAATAATTAAAAAATTTAATCAGACAATCTTCGATTTTCTATATGATATAAATAGAGTGCTCATAATATATATACCGATAATTAATCTTTAAAATCTAAAGTAACATGTTTCAAAATGAGAAACAGTCAAAAATGGATATTCAAAATACATAAAAATCAAAATTCATTTATTTCTATGCAATACCTCTAGAAGTTAAACAGTTCCAAGAATGAGATACCGCATTCAAGTTTTTAAGAAGATAAATACTGAGTGAAAATATTTCATTATTAACCCTCCAAACGCCTAATTATTTTGATATTTTAGGAGCTTCAGGATAGAAAACTTTTAAAGTGAATGAACTGATGTTTTTTGCATTTAATTATTACTCTGAAATCTTAAGAATACTTTAGCCATCATTGTTTAAGTCAATATACATATATATATGATCTATCTGCTTTTGAACTGAATCTGAAAAATGGAAAAAGACATTTCTGCCACTAGGAGGGTTAAATACAATTATCATAGGCAGCTTTTTTGGAGAGTGCCAGCAGAGCATACAAGGCAGAGGAACTTGCACATAATTCTTAGAAGATTCCCAAAAAGATGATGGCACATTGTAGAAAGAAATATTCTTGTTGATATTTTGAAATGAATATATTTGATGAATCCATTCGTAAATTACTAAATAAGATTGCTATCAGTGTTATGCATTTGTGTTGTGAAGAAAAATACATGAAAACTTTTCCAATGGACCTGGAAGTAATTCAGTCAGGCCTTCTGCTTTATCTCGCATGGTGGACAAATAATAACACCATTTTTCACTTTGAATTTGGACTGTTTGCCAAAATAATTGTGACAATTTATTAAAGGTATTTTATGAAAGGCTGAACAAATTCACAACCTTTATAAGCTGTTATCTTGCACTGTTATTCCATATATCATAAAAAGAGATTATTTATGTTTAAACTTCTAAAATTCTTTTAGAACATGAGCTAGTTTTACAACTTTTGACAAATATTACAACTTTATCTAAAATTTGTAACGAAATAAATGCCATTATTATTTCTACATGAAATGCAATTTAATCAGAATATTGTAAGAAAACATAGCTTTGTATGCACACAGAAATTAAAGAGATCATAATAAAATTATGCACAAATTAATTGCAAGAACTGGACCTACTTTGAAAATTGCATAACCATAGTTTTCACTAATTTAACATTTGGAATTTCAAAATTTGCCCATAGTGTTGGCACCTAAAAAAAAAACTTTATTAAATAAATAGTTCTCATAAATAATTAGATAATATAAGTAATGACTAACTGTACATACTCCTTGAGTACACAGATCCAGGCTGTATTCACATAAAAATGTCGTTTTGCCGGTTCCAGTTTGTCCTGAAAA
This sequence comes from Araneus ventricosus, assembly GCA_013235015.1. NCBI lineage: Eukaryota > Metazoa > Arthropoda > Arachnida > Araneae > Araneidae > Araneus > Araneus ventricosus. The sequence goes on from BGPR01009427.1 coordinate 17,590, forward strand.
GATAGTCAGTTCTCCTTTCCTATGGCCTTTCAAGATGTCATTGAGGACTGAAAACCGTTTCCACTAAAGGAGAGGGAAATTTTAGTAGTTATTGATGACGATTCATTTGATTAAAAACTAACAAATATTTATTTGCACTAAAGATATTGTATTTCAAAAAAGTTGAAAACTGATATAACCTTATTAATCTTAAGTTTCAAGATAAGCTTTTTTTAATCATTCAATAACAAAATGATTTTTATTTGCATAATAAAAAAGTATGTTACCATTAAAGTGTATAATGCAGTTATTTCCAAGAATAACAAGGTAATTCAAGAAATACCTATCTATTCCATGAAATAATGGATTCCACGCTTTAATTGTAACATGTATAGAAAATTGAAATTAAAAGGGGGGGGGAGGCGGGAACTGAAATGTAAAAGTGACTAAAACCAAATACTCCATTTAATAATTAAATGATAAAAAATCAATGCAGTTACCTTAACTCCAGTTGTTTTCTCATGTCCCTGTATTTCTTCACGTACAGCATCTCTGTAAGTATTGAATGTTGCTAGACATTTGTGATAAATAGGTTTTGCCTCATTCAAAATGCGCTCTAAATTACAACCAGACTGTAAACTTAACAGGGCAGAAGAGATGCCTTTAGGACTGGAAAGAAATAATTATTTACAATAAATTAATAACAAAAAATCAATTATGCATGTCATTTAGAAAGTAAATAATAATAATAATCAATAACCGAATGAGGCCAAGATAAGGGGTGATTGCGGTCTGGATATAGATGGAATTCTGGATTTTTGAAATGTAGACTCGTAATGTTTCTCAAATTTTATTCAAGAACAAATATATCATTAACCAGAGATTAATTATAAGGATGATATTATGGCAATCAAAACCTATGAATGATAGCCATCTTTGACTAGATGCTAAGATAAATCCACAGTGAGTTTTTGAGTCAGACTGCTTTCAACACTGTTGATACAAATTTTAGGAAAGCTCACATTTCTTTTTTCAATTGTATGACTCATTTTCTTTCTACCAACAGTTCCCTGTGTCTAACACCTTTTAACATGTCTAACTCAGATTCTAATATATATGCATTAAAGGTTATGAGAAAAGCCACTGTCTCAATCAAAATGCTTTGTAAAGAAAACCGAGCTTTCCGTTGTTGGCAAAGAAAATAAAAATAGATCAATTTCAAGAACTTAAATATCTCCTCTGTCCAAAATAAGCAAACTAAATTTAACAACTTTTTTTTTATGTTGAAAAAATCAAAAAGACAGACAACTTTATAAAAATGCTGTAAGAATGCAAATTAATTTTTAATAAATTTTTACAAATTATACTTTTTGTTCTTCTGATAAAATCATTTAAATGTATGCATATATGTGTACTGTATTAATATTCTGAATTATTTGAAACTATGATTTTTACTCCATAGCAATTTTTAGAATTCCTTAAATAGAGTAACAATCACCCCAACCTGTAGTGAGAATCATCTATACTTAACAGAATCTTTCAAACAGAATCAGTAAAATACAATAAGATGTAAATTTTTGAGAAACAAAGTAATAAAAAGAACTAAACTTTAATCTAATAATTCACACTCTTCAATGGATGTAAAATATAAAAGTGAAGAAAGATTAAAACACCTGCCTAATGAAAAATGCCTTTTCTTTTAAGCTCTCTCCCAACAATCTGTGAGTTTCCCAATCATGAAGATGAGGATGCAGCCAGAAAATTACTTTTGTAAATGGTTTTAGAGCATTCAGCAGCTACAAAAAAAACCAGAATATTAGCAGCATGAAACAAAGATGTTACAGCAATGCAAATATAAGGTAACATTGCATCTTATTTATTATGAAAATATTGTTAGATGCAATAGACAATAAAAGTAGAGTGCATAATAAATTGATATACTATATGCCATGCTAATCACTAGGAACCAAGACCTGATCTTTCAAAACGTTATAATATTTTAACAGCCAATGAAAATCTGAACTAATTATAACTTTATTGCTTGAAGAAAGAATTTACTACCGAAAATATTAATTAACATTGGAATGAACATAAATATATTGGATTATTTATTGAATTTATGTCTAAGTGAACTGGTGATTTGTGTCAGTAAGCAATTTAAAATGGTTACAATACAAATATTAACATATTTTTCCTTTTTTACTTCAACTCAATATTTCAAATTTCCCTCAAATATGAATACACAACAAAGAAATACCAAAGAAAATTATCAGATGGCAAGAAATCAAGAGAGACTTACAATTTTTTAAATATAATAAAACCAATTACAGAATTAAAGGCAATAAGCTACAAATTAGCTATAAAATATTCAAACAAAATAAAAATTTGCTATGTAAAATTAATTTCATTACTTCAACTGAAAATTTCTTGAAATCTACAGGCAAGGAAACTGCATTGATTCCATCAGTCGCTTGATTAACTGCTAATGCATCTAGAGGATCTGATGTCACAATAATTTTCTTTTGATTCTGTTCAATCAATGGCCACCCAAACAAAATATCATTAAGCAATCTGGAAGAAACAAAACCATAATAATAAATTAACTTACATTTCATGAGAAATATATATATATAAATTTATGTTATAAGCTATTCAATTAATATAAAAATTCACAATTATATATAACTGTACTCAAGTTGTTATTTTTATATACGAGGGTCATCCAGAAAATAAAGACCATTTAATTATACAAAATGAAAAACAGAATATTTATTGGAAAAAAAACAATTCTGTTACATACTGGAAGCTTCCTTCACTTCTCTACATAATTACCTCCTACATTTAAACATTTGTCGTATCTGTTCACGAGCTTCAGAATTCCCATGTTATACTTTTCTGCCGCCACTGTTCAAACAAAAGACTGCTCGCACATTTCCTATAGTCCAGATCTTGCTAAAAGTGATTTCCATCTTTTCCTTAAGCTGAAAGAGTTTCTGGGTGGTAAATGCTTTGAAGTGATGGAGAATGCAGTGACCAATTGGCTTAATGAACTGGTCGATAGAAGAGTATGGCATGGGAATTCTGAAACTCGTGGACAGATACGACAAATGTTTAAATGCAAGAGGTGATTATGTAGAGTAGTGAAGGAAGCTTCCGGTATGTAACAGAATTTTTTCCCCAATAAATATTGTATTTTTCATTTTGTATAACTAAATTTTCTGGATGACCCTCATACAATTAAAATATTTCATTATTATATTCAACTTTTTTTGAATTGAAATTCCAGGGTTTCTAATTTTTTTGGGTATATTGCATATACAGATGGCAGTGCATCTCTCTTTTCTTATGTAAAGTACTTAGGAAGAAGGCCAGAACAAAGTTACTTTGGTCTTGGTATAAAACTGCTTGATATTATATGCATTTTGCATGCAATATTGAGAAGTTTTCTTATCTTTATAATTATGTGCATGGGCAAAAGGAACAATTTGCCCACTGTTGGCAGATATTTCAAGTGGATCAATCTTTGTTTTGAATCCAGCACACAGACATGACACGGGCTTGGGAGAAAAAAAACCCAAACTTCATAAACAATGAATTGTGCCAAACATAAACACAGAGAAGTAAAATACGTATGATTAATTAAACAATAAAATAAATAAATTTATACAAAAAGTGCTTGAGATAAAATATTGTAGAATTATTATATAAAAGAAAATTAAATGTTAAAAATCTGATGCCAAAAACACTGAAATCATTGTTTCTGCAGATATGTGTCATGCCTGAATACATTCTGTGTCTTGTGCATGTGTATGTCTATTTCAGAAGAAGAAAAGGTAAATTTTCGACTGCATGTTCTGCCCAGCACAGACACCTTGAAGAAATTGATTAATAAATTCATTTTTATTGTACCAATTTATAGGCAAGAATCAACATATCTAAATTTATTGAAAATCTACAGTAGAACTTCGCTTAACTGTCACTGTCAGGACCACGACTGCGATGGTTAACCCAATAGACAGAAAACAGAAATTTCTTAATACATATGCACAATAATTCTATGTACAATAACCTGATTTCACTGCCTTTTTGAAACGAAAATAAAATCCTTTAAAAGTGAATAATACATACATGTTGTATTTAATTTCAGAAAATGATCAATATGAACTTCAATACAAGAGTAGTAATGTACAGAAATGTATGGTAAAACTATAAACCTATGTTACACTTTTTGCTTTTTAGACGATGATAGATAACAGAAAAAGACAGTTAATCGAAGTTTAACTGTATTAAGAAAGATTTGACATGAATCAAAATTACCAAATTTAGGTACAATCAAAACGTTTAGATGACAGCAAGAGGTATCTTATTCCTTAAAATATAAGAACAGTGGCATGCAACTGTTTTTGCACTTAATGATCAACTCTGATTTTAACAGATTCAGTAGGATGTTTGGCAATATTTGTAGACATTCATAATATCAATGGTACATTTATTCTTTAACCTGGCATTCTGATGGAGGATCTTTTAAAAGAAGAAAATGATGAAGTTTAAAATTAAAGAACAAAATAACAGAATACCATAACATTTGACTGTAAAAATTAAGTTTGTATTATGGTATTTGAATAATCGCTTTAATATTTGAAAAAATATCAATTTTATCAGTTACAAATTTCATGATTTATTGTTTTTCGACTCCAATTCTGTGGAACTGTGAGCTTCCATGTATTAATGTTAATTTGGAAAAGCAGAATTAGACATCTCTAGGTGTATATGTGTTCTTAACTATCTCTGAATGTTATTGTTGATTTTGAGGTATTTCCTTAATTGTAATAAATATCTTCCATTTATTGAAGAACTTTCATTGCAAAGAGAACTCAATAAATCACACAAAAGAAAGAATATTATAGATCATAAGTTGAAGTATATGAAAACCAACTTCAGTATTTAAATTAAGCAAATTAAAACCCCCCCAAAATTAATAAATTGATTATGCTTTTTTGAAAATTCAATCATGAAAAACACTGAAGATAATTACAAAATCTTACTCAGATGAACGATTAGAAAGCAGTTTCTGTTCTTTCTTGTCTGATAAAGATTGAACAGCAAGGCATTCACTATTCAAAGAATAAAATGGGAACATCAGAGTATTTAAATCATTAGAAACTCTAATATCATATTTGTCCACAAACTGAATATCGAGACCCTGTAATAAGAAGAATGATTTATTAATTAAAACAAAGTCAAACAGAATAAAGAATGAGTATTTTTCAATTAAAAATTAGTGCAAAATAAATTTTTTTGAAAAAAATAAATTGTACAAACTCACAATTTAGAAATGATACATGCAAATTATTTTCAGCCTACAATTATTTTTAAGTTAAATTTTAAAGGCAATGGAATTGAGTTGATGATCATTAAAAAATATTTAGTTCAAAACCAAGAGAACTAAATAATTTACTCTTTTTCTATGCAACAAAGAGAAAGATATTATTTAGGGATGTAACGAATAATTGTCCCTTTTGCCAAATGCTAAACAGATATTTGACCGAATATTTTCAAGGTAATACAGTAGTCTCTCTACAGCGAATTTCTCCCTATAACGAATTTTTTAATCTGAATGTTAAATAACATTCAAAATATTCTCCATATAACGAAGTGGTTGTCTCCCTATAACGAATTTTTTCAGACCTTTATCTTTTCGATTTTTGAAGAAAGTTGCTAATTTCTGTGCAAGCAAATCGCTCACACGTGCCTGTTTCTGGTACCACTTGCATTGTCCATTCCAGCAATAACACATAACAATAGAATGCTATGTGAAGGGTAATACAGTTGTGGGGACCTGGGTTTCTACGCAGGGAGCAACATTTCTACGGGTCAAGATTCCAAGCATCGGGCTGGAGCGGGGGTGGAAACAGCAAATGGATGTGATAATACGAATTTTATGTTTATCCGTACTAGTACATATTATTCTCTAAATTGGTGAATTGCCTTCACTTTGAGTATTTTATTTATACAGTAAAAATTAGTATAATTTTAACAAATTTATAATAAATATTACTTCATTTTTAATTGAAAGTCATAATTAAATATTTTTGAACTTATCGCACATACTAAAAGGTTTGTAACATTTACTTAAATAACTGCAGAAATCTCTAATCTCCATATAACGAAATTTTCTCTATAGCGAATTTTTCAACTGGAACCAAGCGATTTCATTATAGGGAGATTCCACTGTAATTATTTTAAAATTAGCTTTTAAATGTATTTAATAAAATATATTGCAGAATTACTATTCAGTACATTTATTAAAAAATTTCCTAGCATTTATCTAATTGTAAGTTGCTTTGTACATAAGTAAAAGTAATAATGTTGCATATCATTTATCATTGTAAAGCTTGAAATTATGATACAAGAACAATAATTGTTCAGCATTTTCAGGAAGAAGTCTGTTCTATTTGGTTTCCTATCAAATATATTAAGAGCTTCAGAAAATAAACACTCGCCGTATAATGTGCTTCTAAGAGCCAAAAGATATTTTCTTGCGAAATTTGCACAAATGTTGGAATTTTTTTCTTTTTTTTTCACCAATTAAGTGGACATTCTATCCTAGCTATTAGAAATTTTTATAAAAACCGAAATTTTCTTCTAATAACTTTAATTTATCCACTGAATTTTCTTTTGGATTTGTCATTGCCATGTTCAGCAATGATGATTTTCTTTTTTTATTTCTGTTTAGCAAGTCCAAAATGAAGAGGGTTTCTCACATTTTATTATTGGAATTAAGATATTTAGAATATCACAAAAAATGCACCAAGGTGTTAATATTTTTTTTAAATGTGCAAATAATAAAAAATATTTTTTTATTCATTTTATATTTGAGCAGTATTTTATTTAAAATCAAAAGTAAAATATTTTTAAAAAGTAGGTATTCGGTCAGAAATTTGGCCGAATAATCATTCGTTATATACCTAATATTAATTAATCCTAAGTCTTAACTTTAGAATAGTCAGCATCCTAAAAAGTATTTAATTTCACAAATATAAATGAAATTTCATATTGTACTTTGTATATTTTTTGACTGATTCAAAGAACTGAAGATTCTGAGAACTGATAAAAGGAACCAATGATGGAGGAGATGATTTTCATTAGCATAAGCAAGCAAAACATGCAAGGTTGAACCAAAAATTGTTAAGCTTAGCTTTTACTTTCTCGTTAGCAAAGTGTAAAGAGAAAGTATTGTAATTGCCAAAAAATTCAACCTTGAGCTTTTAATAAAAGTTCCACATTTAAGACCTTCCTGCATCCAATAAAACCACTATTCGAATTATATCTGTCTGTAAACATGGTAATCCAAAAACACAACAAGCTAAATGGATAAAATTTGGTATGTAGTTCATCATACCAAAACTGTAGATATGTATCAAATTTTGGATCAAATCCATTAACAGGAAAACTGTTCAATATTCCAAGAGTATGTGAAAACAAAGATGCAATAAGCTAAAAAGGATGCCAGTTGAAAGCTACGCCCCTCCCATATCACACAGCCCCAGTTGTTTTATAAAAAAATGAATCATAAGTAAAAGAAACTATATATCAGTTTTATTCTAATAATCATTTCTAGCACTTCTCGAATGGATATGGATGGATGTACAAATTTTTAAAAAAAATTTATAAAAACATTTTCATACATAAAAACTAATAATGTGTAATTCATCCATTTGTATATTGAAATTCACAGTCAAAGAAGGTTCGGTTTTTCTTTCTTTTTTGGAATACCAATGACTGTAATTTGTATCAAGCTTGGAAACTTAGACAAATAAATTTTTTTCATAAAATATGCTTTAATGAAGACAACAAGCTAATTTAGGATGGAAAAATAAGAATATTGATAGTTGTCCTTAGATATTCTGAATTTTACTAACTCTTGAAAATGTGAAGATCAGTATGATAAGGAACGGCTATTTTTCCAACATTTAAATGCTATTCTCAGACGTTCAATAGATATGACTGTATCTGTGACTTTAATACTACTGTACATTCAAAGTACAGCAGGATTATTTTTATTGAACAAAGCTGGCTACAGAAAACAAAAATCATTTTGTATTTTGTAAGTCTTTGATTTTTTACAACTACCTGGAAACATTCATCATCATACCCAGTATTTTGGTTTTAAGTTCCCTTTTAAATTATAAGTATATAGAAAAGAGAAATTCTGTTATTTTATACAATATTTTCCAAGGCAAATTACAAGAAATATAGAAAAAAATGTTACTTAAGCATCATCTTGTTTTGGAATTATTATACTTAAAATAAAATACATCCTGTTTAAATTAATATATCTTAATGCAAGAAAAACCTTATGATGAAATTTTGATATATAATGGTAGGTTGAAATAAAAAAAATAAAAAGCATACAAGATGATAAAACATAATAAGAACCTTATTAAATGAAAATTTTTTAATGAAATATGAGTAATTAATTTCTTTATTAAAACTGCTAAAAAAAAAAAAAGAAAGACAAAAATATAGTCACCCAAAATTTTCATGAAAAAGCATTAACATGATCTGTATTGCACTTTTTTTTGGTTGAAATAGTACTTGAAAAGGATGTAAAAAAAAATATTTGAATGTTAAAGAATGTAAATTACCACGTTTCAAACTTTTAAAAATTTACCAGCACGTTTTATTTATATAGTTCAAAATTTAATTACGAAAATTGCAACATATAATAAAAATATGCTTAATTAAAACCTTGGAATTCATTTTTATCCACACTATCAGCAATCAACATATTCCATCATATTACAACAAATATAGGATTGCCTTTCACAGGGAGGTATAACCCAAATTTGATAACAGTAGGAGAAGTTTAAATTATAATCAAGCTACCATTTTCAAAAAGAAGATCCTCCACAATATAACAGAGTTATGTTGTGGGGGAAAAAAGAAGGGGAAAAAAAGGTTATTAAGAGATAGAATAAAAAATTTCATTTTATAAAAATATAACTAAACAGGTGACTCAATACATTTAAATTTATAAGATGAAAAGTAAAGTTTTGAATAGCTAAAATAAAATTGTACAAAATATTCTCAAATGTTTCTGCATATAGAACAGATAGTTTAACTACATTGAATTATACCATTCTTACATTAATGAAATAAAATGATCAAATATATTAAAATCATTTTAATTGCAAAGATTTGATAAATGTAACTTTTAAAAAAATATCAGATGCAGAACAATTGAAGAATAAAAGTAATACCTTCAAATTAAATTTGTCTGAAACTGCTGAAAAATCTGTAACTTTTAAATCACCCATAGCAATAGCTTCTACAAAACTATTTAATAATCTTTGATTCATATGCTTTTCTTCAGTTTCATTTGCAGCTATATTGGAATTAAATCTGAAAATAAAAAAACAATATAAAAATTTCTGAAGTTATACTTTTGTTTTCAATGCTTCATTTGTTGCACAGTTTTTATTTCCAGTTTGCTATATAGTTTGTACATGCATGTTTGAAGAAACTAAAAGGTTATAACAGATTTGTATGTTTAGTACATTGTATGTTATAATACATATATATTTGTGATTTGTAAAATATTACAATTTAAAAAATAATAATAGTTAATATCAGATATATCAAGTTTCCTTAAGCTTTTACAGTTTCCCTGAGTGTGTTTTTAAACATTTTTTTAAATCTGTAAACCAATGTTTGTTTTACAATTTTGGGAATGAAACAAAACTTTTTGAAAGAAAATAGAGTCCTGAAATGTTTTTTTCTCTTGGGAAAAACAGTAAAAAAAAAAAAAAAAAAGGGGAAAACAAACAAACAAAAAAAAAAACATTTAATAAGAAGCCCCCAAGATACTTCTTTCTTCAAGAAAAGGTACACATACCTGTTTCCTAAATTGAATGAATTTTGTGAAGCACAGAAGAAATAACTAGGATACTCCTTTAAATATCCTATAAAATTAAAACCAGAAATTAACTATATAAAAAAACACAAACTGATAAATGGATCGATGAATAATAAAAAGTAATTGCTAACCATTCCATCAAATATACAACATCAACAAGAACAAAGGAAATTTCATTTGAATGGTGTCGTCAAAAAAAGGTGAAATTAATTTACAATATTGATCATAACTGCGCGCATCAGCATATATGTTACCATAATAACCACAACATACTGTTTTTAATGGGGAGGATCATATCTACTCATCATCTAAAAAACTAGACTGATTTTATCTGTAAGATCTTGGTTTGAAGCAGGGGTGTAGTGGAGCCGGAACACTAGGTAGAATTCTGTTCCGGCACTGCTTCCCCCCCCCCAAGAAATAAATAAGAAAAAATCGTGAAAATGTCTTAAAATAACAAGATTTTTGTTACCCAGATTCCGGTACTGCTATAAGAGTATCCCAGCACTGCTTATTTTGCAACTACACTACTAGTCTCGTAATTTTGGAATTTGAGGTGATGATGACACACAAGCTAGCAACACACTTTGGTTGTCATCAGTGGTGGTTTTACACACAGGCGGTAGAGGCACTCACCTCATACATAGAGACGCTGAGAGGGCCTCAAAATCTATTTGATATACTTCACAGTGTTACCCGACTGCAAATTTACGACATTGGGTAAGGTATCAAAACAATTTTGTGCCTGGGGCCTCATTGTCAAAATCCGTCACTGGTTGTCATACCAAATTGAGAATACTTAGATTTTTGATAGGAGATTTAGAGTGCACCATGGCCACATACATGATGAGTTTTTGGTAGAATAGGGTCGAACCTCAATCGTCTCATTGTGATTCTGAGGTTTCCCACTGCAATCCTCAACTACAAAACCAGGTATACTAAGTAGAGCTATTGTATATTACTCTGTCCAAATGAACTAGACAAAATGCATATACTGTCAATTGGCCTTTGTTTTAACATATTCATGTTATTTTCATTGATGTGATACACTATATGATCAAAAGTATACAGACACTTACGAATTTTCATATTTTTTAGAATTTCTCCAGAAAGGTTAGGCCAACTGCCTTTGAACTTTAACCATAAAAAGCTAGGCCCTAATTCACATTTTGCTATGAAGGTTCGGCCATGAGGGGGCTGCCTACAAATTGATGGGGAAAAAAAATCTGGCCTCGCCCTGTTCCACAGAAAGCTGATAATGATTTACAAATTTCATCAATGGTTCTGCTTAAAATGCACATTGATTACGGGCATTTTTGTAAAAATAGCGAGAATATTCTGGAAGATATAAAGGCATATTTTCATGCATGCATTTTGCTTATTACATACAGAATTTTCCACCAAATAATATGAAAGTTACAGAATACTTGACAATGTGTTAGAGAAGTATTCCCTTAATATTTGACGTAAATACCATAAATATTAGAGGAAATCTGAGTATTTGTAGAAATAATTTTTTACTGCACATGTGCGAGACATAGTGTAATTTTTCTTTCACAACTTCAAAGCCAGGTATGTAGGGCAACTTATATAAAAATTCCAGTTGAATACCATTAAGATTTAGAAAGATATTGGCATTACAGTAAGAAGAATTTCTGCTTCTGTCCAAGAGAAACAAAATGATGAGGATTTTTCCATAAATTGATATTTTATAAGCTTGAATCTTCGGATAGTAATCACCAAACTGCAATTTAAATTACGAATTTTTGTATTATGTATGCCTGGGTGTTCAGTATACTCAAACTTGATTAAATTCTATAAAATTATTTGAAAATTCAAGTTTAAAAAATATAAATTTGTGTAAAAAACCCTCATCATTCTCTTAGAGGGAAGCAGAAATTCTGCTCACTGCAATGCCGATATCTTTCTACATCTTATTGGTATTCGACTGGAATTTTAATTTAAGTTACCCTATATAACTGGCTTTTTGAAGTTATAAAAGAAAAATTACACTATGTCTCGCACATGTGCAGTAAAAAAATATTTACTTCAAATACTCATATTTCCTTTAATATTAATGGTATCTACTTCAAATTTTAATGTCAAGTATTAAGTAACTAACTCTTGACAAGCACATTGTCAAGTATTAAGTAAGTTTTGTATTATTTAGTACAAAAGTCTGCATGTTATAAGCAAAAAAATATGTGCAAAAATTTGGGATTTTTGAGGAAAATCTTTATATTTTCCAGAATATACTTGCTATTTTTATGAAAATGAATGAAAGCAATGCGTATATTAAGCAAAACCATTGATGGAATTTGTAAATCATTATCAGCTTCCTGTGGAAAGTGGCGATCCCAGATTTTTTCTTCATCAATTTCTGGTCAATCCCCTAAATGCTCTTGTGACTGAATCTTGACTGTAAAATGTGAGTTACAGTCTATTCTTTAGATGGTAAAAGTTCAAGGCACAGTTAGTCTAGCCTTTCTGGAGAAATTCTAAAAAATGTGAAAATCTGAAAGTGCCCGATTACTTTTGATCATATGGTATATAACTAACATTGAAAAAGAGAAAGTACATTTATACTGGTGATACAATTCAGAAGGAAAGAAATTTTTACTAAACAATCAAACAATATTACTTGAAACAAGAGATATTATACTGGATCTTCGGATTTTTTTGCTTCCCCTTTAGAAAAGTTGCCATCACCAAAAAATACCACCATGTAAACATTACAATTTATGCCTCTCTCCCTTCCCAAAACTGACCGAGGTCAAAGCTTTTGTTAGAGTAGGTTATTTTTAGAAAGAAATTGAAGTTCTACAAATTTCATTAATATGCTTGTGGCGATTCACCAACAGCGTGAATGAATACAGAAAAAGCACGGGTGAATAAAGCAGCGTGGATGAAGACGAGGTAAACTGGTTCTCGCAGGAGAACGGTTGAACGAGACGACCAACTGTCTCCAGCAACGCGAACCATCTAAGTTGTAAATATTATCATCTTATATTATGCTATTTAAATATATCGTTATTCCTGAAAGTGCTGCTTCTTATTTAGGTGCTAAAAACCCACAATGTTTCTAATTTTTACCTGAAAAACCTGGATAAAGAGGATTTAAGCAAGGAATTTTAAACACAGAAAACATATGGAAGTGACAATCACAGGAAAAGGTTAAAATGTCTAAATAAACAACCTTTTGAGATAAACAACTTGTTTTCTGATTCTTTCGAGATAAATGGGTCAACAGCAATATAAAATAATTAATGGATCTAAAATTTATAATATTTTGGCCAAACAGAACTAACTGCCTTTAACAAATTCTTTCAGAAAAAAAATTCAGTCTGCATTTGCAAAGTCTTTTCTTCAAGACTGAAGGTTGTAAGTGCGAGATCCAATTCCAATACAGAATCTATCATGTTAATGTGGTGTGGAAGTTTGGAGGAGAAGGGCTCAGATGTTCTCCGTATCATTTTGATCAAGTTTCAAAACTACAAAGCTTGTACCAAAAATTCCTCATACAGCTCCAAAATAAGACATTCAACTAAATAAATTTAAACTCCAGAAAATATTCTTACAACTAATATTTTTGGCAATTTTCAATAAAAGTATACAGAGGTCACAAGTTCAAATTAGTATTAAAAGGTACCAATTATAATTATATAAATAAGAATATGGATACTTACTTTTTAATTTAAGTTGCAAATGGATACTTCTAAACAGTCGAGGTTGTTTCAGTTGCAACAAAGACAGAATTGTCCGATTAATACAAAACTTTTGAAACTGCAGCATTTTTCAATCAAACAAATTGAAAGCTACAAAAAAAAAACCCATAAAAGCATTAATTTCAAGTTCTGTCAACATTATTTATTAAAAAAAAAAAAAACACTTTTTACAAAACACAAACACTATTGTAAAATGACAGTCTTGAAAAATACCGACACAGAGCAGAAATACATATTTCATGGGAAATAAACTTTCATCAATGCAAAAAACAATTTTTATTCAGAGAGATTCCGAAATCATCATTCAAAAATTATATGGTTTTACAAGGAAGATAAGGTAGCAAAAATATGCATGACATAAAAGAGTATAATGCAAGACCACAATTTCTGTTCATGTGTGTAGTTGTCCAACTACTGCAGCAGGCCAAAGTACCTTAACTTCAGAGAAGTGATGTGAATTAACTGATAAGCAACTAACATCCTGGTGCAGCAAGGTAAATGTATTAAGCATCTGCACAATTATATGAAGTACTCTACTCTAACCACCCATTTAAGTAAACACCAGATTCATCTCGAATCGATTTATTTTTTGTAGGGCCATGAAAAACCTTGTGTACAAAACTTCCATTGACAGTGACATTGTAGCATGAATATCTGTTTCTGGCAGCAATGTCCATGAAATACCAGGATTTTTCAAAATGTTTGCCAACCATTGCAATGGAGCTGTCAAGTCTTGCGTTCTACGAAATGGTCAAAACTTTGAGCATCTGCAATAACTGTGTAATAAAGATAAAGTCAGAAATGTTAGTTGACTTATCACTTGCTTATGTTAGCTTTCCCTGACCTTCCAACTAGGGATGCAACAAATATTCGGCTGCCTGCTAAGCAGATATTCGGCCGAATACATTCAGGATAATTTTTATAAAATGTGCTTTTACAACATACATTTAACAAAGAATATTGCAGATTTACATTTATTATCAAAAAATCTAACATTTACCCAATTTTAAGTTACATAGTGTATAGGTATAATTAATAAAGTGACATATAATGTATCATTGCAAAGCCTGAAATTATGATGCAAGAATTATAATTTTTCAAGAGGAGTTCTGTTGCTTTTTGTTTCATACACGTACAATACCAACTAGGAACATAATGAATATTCAGTATTAGGGCAATTCAGCCCTTTTGCCGAATATTGGGTTTGTTAAAAAATGTTAAACAGATATTCGAGAGAATAAATTCAAGATAAATTGTTTTTAAAAAATGTTTTAAATATATTTAATATAAAAATATTGCAGAATCACATTCCAGTACATTTATTATAGTAAAATTTAACATTTGAGCAATTTTAAGTTGCATAGTACGAAAGTGCATTTCATAATGTTGCATATCATTTATAGAAGTGTGTTCCATATGGTTTCATATATATTAAGAGCTTCAGAAAATGAATGGTCACTATATAATGTTTCAGGTGCTGAAAAATATTTTCTTGCTAAATTTGTGAACCTTGGAAATTTTTCTGCATTTTTTCCCCTTCCAATTAAGACACTCCATGTTACCCATTAGAAGTTCTTTATCAAAAGAGGAATTTACTTCTAGTAATTTTAATTTATCCATTCAATTTTCTTCTGTGTTTGTCATTGTCATGTTCTGCAATGATGACTCTTATTTCTTTGAAGCAATCCCAAAATGATGAGGGTTTCTCATTTTCTATTGTGATTAAAGTATTTAAAATATTACAAAGATACATAAGAGTATTAACATTTTTTTAAATATAAAAATAATAAAAAATCAATTTTATTTAATCTTAAATTTTTTCAATTTAAAAAATATTTCATTCATTACAATCAAAAGTGAAATGTTTTTAAAAATTTGGTATTCATCCAAGTCACTATTCGTGACATTTCCTATTTCCAACATTTTACTCTTCTATGTGAGGATTGCAAACATGGTTTTCTATGTCAAATCATGTTCTTTCACTATTCCTTACCTCCCCACCAAATTTGAATGATCAATACAGAATCATCCTGTGCATTGAATTCACTGGAAAAAAAAAAAAAAATGCTGACAATTTCTTTTAAAACTGTATGAAAAGCCAGAATATAAGCAGCTTTAAAAAAAAAAAATCTAATGTATAGAATGACTAGAAAATTATGGATTTACTTTCATAAAGATAGAAGTTTTTATTTCTTCAAAACAATCAGAAAGTTACTAGATCAAATAACTTTCTTCCATTTAAGAAGATACTATGATGCCCAATATTTACTGAAATCACCTAAACAGAAGAAATTCTCTTTTAAGCATTTACCTTTAGATGACGGGCTACAGGAAAAATCAAAAACATCGTACAACAGGGATCTTAAAAAACGAATTTAAAAAAAAAAGTGCCCTTTCCTTTTTTTATCTAATTAGATTATAAGATCTGCAGTTTCTCTGGACAGTCCATGGAATTTCAATTCTTGGTTTTTCTTATTAGCGATCAAACTAACCATCACAGATGGGGTGACTGAACTGGACAGGGGTATAGAAATCAGCTGTGATTAGAGAAGAGGCAGATTAGTTCAAAGGGGGAGTCTAATCCCAATCATTTAATAGTACAGAATTACCAGACCATAAGTAAAGGTAAAAATTCTGCTGGTAACATGTTAGCCTTTTTGAGGCTAAATTTTCAAAATTCAGGCTCTCATTCATCTTTATCCTTTTCTCTAGCTTTATTTTCATGCATGATTTTTAGAACTAAGGTTTAACCCTTTGAGGATGACTGTCACGCAGGCGTGCCAGCTGCTTGGCACCTTCTCTCCCGACTGTCACAGATGCATGCTGGCTCTTGTGGCTTTTAGCTACCAACTATCCCGTTGGCACAACACCAGATTTAGTACAATTAGGTTTAACTAATCTTGAGCAGCCACGCATATTGAGAAACGTCGGTCAGGCGGAACCACAAGTTTTCCATTCAGCTGTCTCACAAGATTAAAAGTTAAGCCTTCTGTTTTTAAAAGCTTTTAATAGAACACCAAATAAAGAGCCAGCATTCAGCAGTTTGATTATACAAATACTAATATTGAAAGTTTCAAACTAGAACTGCAAGATTTCTGTCCCACTCTAATTAATGGAATGTTTCTAGAATAAGTTTTTTTTTTCAATGGTTCATATCAAACTATTTGAAGGAGCATTAGTAAAACAATTTTTTCTGCAGTCAGCAGTGGCCAACTAAATTCTTATATGAATAGGAATTTAACATTTGAAATCCGAAGGGTTCTGTTTTATTATCCCTCCATTAGTCACATGGGAAACAGGTATTCCCTATCAGTTTTCACAATGCCACACTTTAAATTCCACTCTTTGTTTAAAGATCAAACGTTCAGAACCCGTCCTTGAAATATTCAGAAACAATATCACACAGTCATTCAAGTTCAAAATGCAAGTGTACATGAAATACAATAATAGACACATGGGGGACAGGTGTCCCCCCCCCCCCCTATGTGTGCAACATGCTGGCACATGAAGGTTATGCCAGTTAGTCATTCTCCTTCTGTTACTGTTTCAGAAATAATGAGTACTTTCTGAACGGCATACTATGTTTCCTGTGCAAGGTTCTGGCACCTCACTTCATTTTTAATTTATAAAATATTTAAAATAATTTCATTCTAAAAACTAGTAGAAATAAAACAGCAGATAGCTGGTTTTCCATTTGATAAAAAGCTTATAACAGAGGGAAAAAAAACAAATAACTTATTTGGTACAATATGTTTAAATTAATGAGAATTATCCAAAGAATTTTTATCAAATAAGAAGCGAGAAATACAGTTATCAGTATTTGGCTTGAAATCTGATGCTAGGCTCATGATATATTGTGCTACAAAAATAAAAGTGTACAATTATTGTCTACAATGCACTTTTCAGCTTCTATTGATGAAGCAATAGATGACAAAAAAAAAAAAAAAAAAAAAATTTTAAAATTTTATTTTTTAACAAAACTTTTTAACTAAAAATTTTTAAAAAAAAAAAAAAAAAAAAAAAAAAAAAACTGAAATTGTTACATTTTATAACATGACAAAAAGGAGGAGTTGATGCTCTAGATAAGCTATATCGGAAAACTGATGTTTCAAGAAATACTCAAGAAAAATAAATGTTTTTTTTCCCCTTTTTCTGATAATCTTTTGAGCATCTCTACCTATTAACACTTTTGTAATTTTTAAACACAATATCAATAAGGATATAATATGACTTGATATCATCAAAAATTTTAGTTGGGAACTGATTAAGCTCCAAATTAAATGCAGAGCTACCCATTCCCACTTACCTGTGGAATTGAAAAGAAGATCAAATTTTCTGTTAAGAATCGACACTATAGGACTTGAAATAACAAAGCAAATGGGCAATAATGGTTCATTCAAATACTGTGAAAGAAATATGGAGAAAACTACATGGAAATATTGCTAAAAAAATATTACACTTGGGCTTGTGGTGAGCATTTAAATTAAGTGTATGTAAAATGTTGCGATTTTTGAGAGTATTTTTTGAAATCTTTAGAAAAACATCTACAAATAGCATCCTGAAATTTTTTTGCCCTTTCTTACTTTTTCTTTAAATTACAACTGATATATTTTTTCACAAAAAGATATTAGTACAAGAAATAGAAGAGAAAATGGGAAACACTGGTCCACCATGTGCCGAACTGAGCAACAAAATTTTATGTAGGGGAAGGTGGTGTACCTAGGTCCCATTTTTACTTTTTAATTAGATAATTACTAAAAGAAAGGTAACAAAACAATTTTTCTTTCATATTTTAGGCCTTTATACACAACATATATTTTTTGTAGATTTTTTAAAAAAGTATTTCAGTGCATTATTTACAATTTAAAAAAATGTGCAAAGAGGACCAAGGTACACCATGGGTAGTGTACCTTGGATCAGCTATTTCTAGATTTAAAAAATCTAACCGAATAGTTTGAACATAAACATTTATTGGTATTTTAGCTACAGAAAAATGTTAATGAGCATTTTTACTTAATGAAGTCTTAGATTAGACTGAATTTAAAATTATTACAGCAACAGTTTCATTCCTATGAGTAGGCTTAACCAACATTGTAACCCAGATAGCAATTTTAGTTTGCAGCAAGCTTGCCACAAATTTGTCATGACAAGAGTGCAAGCTTGCAGCAAGTTAACGAAAGCTCCGAAGTCACCATGAAACGAACTTGCAGCAAGTTTGCCGTGTCAAACTCTTTGCAAATTATAGCAAAAACAGAACACGAACACAACCCGGGATAGAACTCGCGACCTCCCGGTTCCGAAGCGGAGACGCTAACCATTGAGCCAGTTGAACTCTGAGAGTAGAAGATAGATTTCGCTAATACATCGTTCGATTCGATTCGTATACGATTTATTTTTAACTATTTTCTGGATTTCATTAATTTTTTGAGTTGAGAATATGATTTGAAGTCAAAGAGAGAGCGATTTTCGCTAATAACTATGTTTTGCTAGTAGAATAAATTATGAAATTAAAGTTCAAAAGTAATTACTTTAAAATGGGACAAAATGTCTAGTTATTATTGTTCAACAAACACTGACTGCTTTTTAGATTTAATTTTGTTTATAAACGTTAAAATTTCAACATTAAGAAAAAGGCGATATAGTTTTCTTTAAAGTGAGAGTGATATATTTAGTAAAAAGATGGAAAATGTTTCAAAAAATTTTTTTATAAAAAAGTTATTTTTTTCACAAATTATCATTGATTTATTGAATTAATAAAAAAAGAATTACGGTCTAGGAGATGCTATTAAAAATCAGATGTTTTTTAAAACAGAGACAAAGATAATTATCTCTTTATTGTGCTATCTTTGCAGGAAGCTTGTTTTGCAAAATTGCAGCAAGTTTGATTTGCAAGGAGGTGGCGCTATTTGTCACATCGAACTTGCTACAAGTTCGATTCAAGTTTGACGCGTCAAATTTTGCCATGACAAGTCAAAATCAAACTTGCTGCAAACTTACGTGCTATCTGAGAATTAGACAAGTCAATTCCAAATGTTAATTTCCGAAGCTGCCTTTCAGATCCTCCAGTCAACACGGGATGTGGTAACTTACACATTACATCACATTTTTCCACAACATAAGTGGTAGACCATGTAGTGGTCATGCACCAAGGTACACCACTTGGGCATGGTCCAAGGTACACCACTTGGCCATTTCATGGAAAATGGCTGACTACTAAATTGAGGTTAGACTTAACATAATTTCTAACACGTTATTATAGCTAAAACTGTGCTTTATAAGTTAGGCATTTTACTATAAAGTAATTTATGTATGTTTAGGAACTATTAACACAAAATTCAACAGAAAAAAAATTACTTTTGATGGGTCAATTTCCTTTTTCAGGATTCATTCATTCAAATGAGCACCTTGACAAATAAGTTCAAGTACACTGGGACCTCTGGTGGCAAATGTACAAAATACATATAACATTTTCTATACATCTATACAGATGGCGTTAAAATTGGCAGAGGTTCAAGGTACACTTATGTCTAAGGTACACCACCTTCCCCTACCTAATGCAGAATTATTGGGAGAGGCAAGATGGATAATTCCCAACAGCCCATAAAAAGAAACAAATGTGTATTACTATTTTCTCTTTCTAGATCCATTTATATTTACAAACTATTTATTAGAAGCAATATTTACATCAAGGCAGTGGTTTGGACAGAGCTAATGATATGCTTTTTCCCCATATATATTTAAAAACCATTTGTTAGTAATAATTTTAAAAATGAGGCAGTAGTTTGGTTGTGAAAATAAGCTGACTAACAGTGCAACTAAAAATAGTATATTCTAAACCTTTTTACCTACTACTTTTAGAAAACTCAGTCATTTATTAACACAAGAGAACGAGCGCCTCCTTAGCGAATGTTAAGACGTGCGGGGGTCATAGAATGACCCCAAACTAGAATTCAACCCTGTGCTGTTAAAAGTATTATATTTTTCGTTGGAAAAATAATGTTTTAGACATTAAGAATACAGTGTTTAACACAAATCAAATCTACTCTATTATTATCCACTTATAAAGCAAGGTTTTCTAGATGGTCTGTTTTTTGTTTATATCTCTCAAGTGAAAAGTTTGGTGCGGATTCCTCGATAAATATATTTGTGCACTCTACAATTAATTGTATCATGTTATCATTTATGACTATCTCCCAACTCGCCACAAGGCTTTCCTCGGACCTTTTGTTCCAGGTAAGTGCAACGAAATATTATGACAACAAGTAAGAATATTCTGCCTAAATTTTGTTTTCCTCCACTATTTGCGATCTTTTGATGAAAACCATTCCAAGTTATTCACTTCTTCATTTCCAGAATCTCCGTCTGATTCCGTTCCGTATCATGTTCGCTGAAACTTTCACGATTTGAAAAATTCTCTTCTAAAATATCCTCAGGTCCATTGTCTTCATTGTCAAAGTCTGAATCATCAGTTTCAACTTCAGCAAGAGGTTTATATCAATGCTGCATTTCTTTTTTATGTGAAGTTGGCATTGTGAGCAGCAAGTCAATACTTCGATTCAGTAAGGACAGCAACAAACTGACATTATCAGCCGTGTGAAATAACTGGTCTGTGGAACAAATGGAAGGACACGCAGGGTCATTCCATAACCCCAGTAACTGACAAAACGTATGTTAGTGGACGAAAAATTCCGGAAATACTTTCTAAATACTCAGAAAAGGCAGAGGGGGTGACTAATTGAGCTACTGCCAAGAAAGAAATGAACAGGTGGCAATTTTTCTAAGAATCGAATTTTGCAGAGGGCCTGGGGTCATAAAATGACCCTCCGCGCATCCTCCTGGGTTAAGAGTTTGAAATCACTTTATATACAGATGAAAAGCAATACAATTCATGACAAGAGTTTTTGCTAATACGTGAAGGCATACCGTGTCCCTGAAATAAAAGCCGAATTTCTTTAAGTAAAGAAGTTTGTTCAGGTGCTTTAAAATTATTTCACATTCTCACTTTTCGTTATCTGAGTTACTGTACATTCATCATTATAATGGTGAATGTACAAGTCCAAGAAATCCCTTTTGTAAAAACAATTTAACAAAATATAAGTGCTTCAATCAAATGATCAAATTTTGGTCTTATTTTTAGATTAATGCTGCATTATTTTGCCACCTGGGTGGTACAACATCTGCAATTTTTCAAAAATATGAAATATTACATAATAGAAGTATAAAACATTTCTAATTATTTTTTCCAATATTTAAAACTGTAAAAATTTCACTAGAAGCAACAGCTTATTTATACGAGTTAAGTAGTAGCAGATAAACGAAATACAGTAAAAAAAATTGCTTCAAGCTTACCAGTTACAAATACAAAACACGCGGGTATACAAGTCGAAGAATGTTTTTACTGGCTTATGCTAGACACGCGGGACGGAATTCAAAGCACAACACAGAGTTGCCGGATGAATTTTGATTAATTGATTGACGCTAAATCATCATTAGAAAAGTGCTTTCTCTGATAAAACGAATCCCACTAGACTAGTTGTAAGAGAAACTTAAAGGGAAAAAAAATTTAAAACGCTTTTACAAATTGCTTTACAATAAGAAATTCTGTTTCTCATTTATCAACGATCCTGTTTTGTTTATTCAAATCTATGGAGCTATGCCGTCTTTCGACTTCCGGTTAAATGCCTTGTCAAGAGGAATCTTCATAATTTTAGCACTCTTCTTGAAGATGCTGTTAATGAGCTTTAAAACATCTTTTAAAGCTAGCTTCGGAAGATCAAATTTAATATTTCAAAGCATCCTGAAGCTATAACATTAAAAAATTCAATCTTAAAAATTAACATTTTCAAACAGAATGTTGAAATTTTAAGGACTCTCATTGACAAAGCATTACATCGGAAGTTGGTTGGTATACAGCGGAAGTTCTACAATATCCCGAATAAACAAAACAGAAAACTCGTTCATCCTAGTCCGTATGGGCTCTCAGGAAACTGATTCCATTCCAAGCATTTAATGGACGAGTTTTCTGCTTTGTTTATTTATATTAAAATGCCTTACGTACGTAATTTCGGTGCAATGCTAAGTCAATGCAATCATCAAAGCGGAAGTCTAAAAGTGATGTAAATAAAGTCAAGGTTTTTAATGTATGTAAACAAAACAGAAAACGCGTCCATAAATAGGTAAAAGTTTTCGAAAGGTGATAATACTTTCAAGATTACGCTATTTTTAGTTTTGATGTTAATGATTTTAACTATCTAATTTAAACGTCGCACAACGGGGTATTTGCATGAAAAAAGGGGACAAAATGCAAATTTTTGAAAATAGTTTTAAGATGATCAAATACACTAAACTATGTAGTTAAATAGTTGTAATAGCCTACTTTAAGCCTATTTTTTGCATTTTCGCACCCAGTAACTTAATCGACGAGTTTCCTGCTGTTACGTTTAAGTGCTGGAACCAGTGGCGAATCCAGGGTAGGGGCTATCGGGCTGCAGCCCCCCAGAGCTAAACCAGAATTCTTGATTTTATTTAAAATCACTACAACTGTTTGTTCTTAATTTCCCTTTTATTAAAGAAATATTAAAAACGTGACAATATTACTTTCTGGCTTGACAGGTTCGAAAATTTTCCTAATTTTCTAGCCATTCCACTTGTACTTGTAGCATTGACGTGGTGGAAAACATTTTTTGGCTAGTAGTTTCATTGTATTTTTTATTAAATTATCGAACGTATTGTAGTGTTCTTTATGATTCTTATTGTCAGGTGAATAAAGTCTGTAAAGTTAAAGTGTTTTGGTTTACATAAGCCATGAGGTTTGACATTGGTCATGACGATACAAAATTTTTATGACCTCAGCCTCCCCAAGACTAGAATTCTGGATTCGCCACTGGCTGGGACTACGTAATTGTGGTGTAATGCTAAGTCAATGGAACCTTCAAAGCGGAATCTAACTTTCGAGGAAGACAAATCATTAAATATAAGAAGCTTTTTTAAAGAGTTACTCAAATTATACACTCTCTTTTACTCTCAAATAAAAAGAAGTAATAATAAAAAAATAATAACATTTCGAGTTCTAGTTTGCTCATCAATTGTTATAAGAAGAATGTAATCAGAAAAAGAGAGAACGCTTACTAAGAAAGTGGTTCTTTCGATGGTCCTGGAAATAATTTGTTATTAACACAAACCTAGTTTACGTTAGAGATATTCCGGCAATCACAATCTGAAAAAAGAGGAACGACACCTTGTTCTATTGAGGAATTGATTTGTTTGTTTAAGTACATGGCTAAGTGCGGGTCATTTGAAAGGTGCAATATTAAAAATTAAATATATATATATTTATTTCCAAAAACATTTCAAAAATCACGAATAAAACATAAAACAAAAAAAGTCCAAGAAGTAATATAAGGCCAAATAAAGGTTTTTTTTCCCTTAGGTCAAATGTGCTTTGAAAAATTTTCCGTCGGCTAGCCGGAAGGCGAAGGTAGATTCCTCTTATCAGGAACTTGAATGATTCACCGGGTTTCAAAAGACTGTTTATTTACAAGTATACGAAGTACAAAGACGGGTGATGCATGAAAAGATACATACACTCACTAAGTTTCTGGTACATACTGCAAATCAATTGCATACAACCGTTCTCTCAATTTCATGTATAATTATTCTTTTTTAATTTCTTCTATATTCAAAGGAAGAAAGTATTGATCATGGTCAAAACTTTGCGAATTGAAATCATATCTAATATCCCATTGTTGCTAAAAGACAATAATTATTATAAAATATTTTAAATTGAAATGCATATAGAATTTAAAGTTCAGTTTTAGTAATATTTTATTAAAATTCTCTTTTAATTTTGAGATGGAATTGCACCGAATTACTATATGACATATCTATTATGAATAACTATAATGATTCAATGTTGCTGTAAAATCAAATGATGCTGATACACAGTTTTTCATGATGTGCGATGTACAAATATATCTGAATTTATGGGATATGCACCAAATTTAAAATGCATGATAATTGCTAAGAAAACCTAAGCTGATTCCATCTCAATTATATTGCACAATAGAATGTGCTGTTATTATTTTACGATGAATTTAAAAATTGTATCTCAGTTCTTGTTGAGTAAAAAATGCACCATATTTGTATATATAGCCTACAATATGGAGCATAACACAACTGTGTTATTTAAATTAATATTATTATTTATGTTATTATTATATTAATATTATTATTTATCTACCTTAAATATAATAATATGGAAGAATTTTTTGTGATAATCACATCATGCTACTTTGTTTCTCTTCTAGGGCTACCTGCTAAGATGGTTGCCATTATGTTAGAAAATCGGATAGAGGGAATGCTTCTTCTAAAACAATGAGAACTGCTATTTTAGAAGTGAAGCAGAACAAAAAATTAATCAGAGGAGTTGCTCAACAGTATGGAATTCAGTGAAATACATTAACAAGGTACTGCAATAAATATGAAGAGCTTGTTAAGTCTACAGATCAGTCTTCAGTACTGCCTTCTTCAGTTTCGGATTTACCAGGACCTATAGAGGAAACTGCAATCATCTCTGTATCTGAAGTCTAGTTATCATCTGCAGCGCCAGTTTCAATGTCAAATATTGCAAATCCCTGAGTAGAATTTGGCTACGCAAAACCACGACAGGTAAGGAACTTTTTCAAAATTATCTACACTGTTTAGAATATTTTAGTTATATTAACGTTCTGCTGAGAAGCAACACGAGGTTTATTTTGTGATGGACCTTGTAATTTTGAACCGCGGTCTGATAATGAGGGCGACACCTGAGCTGGCATTCCCTTTCCAAACTTCCACACCACACCAGCTGATTACACCGTTGAGAGGAACAATGTTTGTGCCGATATTCGAATAATGTTTCTAAAGTATTAAGGAACTAATGTGCTTTTTTCTGCAGATTTTTGCATGTAAGCAAGAAGATATGCTTCAGCAATACCTTATGAAAGCATCCGATATTTATTTTGGACTGTCTTCGAAGGAAGTTATAAGATTCGCTTATACATATGCTGTTGCTTGTAAAATAAATATTCCAAAGTCCTGGACTGAACATGAAATGGCAGGATCGGACTGGCTTTCTGCATTTTTGAAAAGGCATCCGAAGCTTTCAATACGGTCACCTCAAGCCACAAGCATTTTGAGTGCAACTAGCTTCAACGAACATAATGTTAATTTATTTTTTGAGAACCTTTGCGAAGTTTTAAATCGCCTAAATGTGGGTCCTGCTGACATTTGGAATGTCGACGAGACTGGAGTTACAACAGTTCAAAAGCCAAACAAAATTATAGATCGACGGGGTTTTTCTCAAATTGGGAGAATGACGTCTTCGGAGAGAGGGTCCCTTGTAACAATGGCATTTGCAGTTAATGCTACAGGGAATAGTGTACCCCCGTATTTTATATTCCCAAGGAAAAAAGTATCATGCTCATTTTGTTCGAGATGGTCCATTTGGATGTGATGGCGACGCCTATCCATCAGGATGGATGACAGAATCCAGCTTTTTAAAATATATGAAACACTTCGTTTGTAATGTCAAATGCTCGAAAGAAAATCATTGTTTAGTGCTCATCGATAATCACAATTCCCATCTCTATTCTGATGTCCTCGACTATTGCAAAAATTATGGTATCACACTTTTGTCGTTTCCACCTCACTGTAGCCATCGGGTGCAGCCTTTAGATACAAGTGTGTATGGCCCATTAAAAATACATCAACTCAGCTTCTGATGATTGGATGACGACTAATAAGCGTCCAATGACGATATACGATATTCCTGGAATCGTGAAAACAGTCCTACCACTGGCAGCAACACCATTACATATTACGGCTGGATTCAGGAAGACAGGTATTTCCCCGCTAAATGAGGATATTTTTACGGATGCTGATTTCATGCCATCATACATCACCGATAGACCTTGCCCACATTCTACAACTGAACACACTATAGTTACTGCTCCAGCTTTGCCGCCTATTCCAACTATTCCTCTTCCAGGACCATCTGGGATGAACCAAACTTCAAATAAAAGCCTTCAGGAAAATGATTGTCCTGCTCCTGAGGATGTTAGGCCTTTCCTGAAGGCACAACCCAGAAAAAAATTTGCAGCGAAAGAAAAAAAAAAGAAAATCTGCTATATTGACTGACACACCAGTCGAAAAAGCATTGCGAAACGAACAAACAAAAGCGAAAGAGAAAAAAGAAAATTTTCCGGAAAAAAGGGAGGAAAATTATAAATAGAAACTCCTTTCTGGAAAACAAAAAGGCACAAAGAAACCCAAGCAACAACGAAAAAGCAAACAACATGCAGTGAGCGAGGAAGACGAGGAGGAACTGGATGACTTATGTCTTTGCTGGAAAAAGTAGTAGACCAGGAGAGCAGTGGGTTCAATGTATCGTGTGAAAACGCTGGGCACATGAATCGTGTATTACTGGCGAAACAGTATTTCATGTTTGCATTTACTGTAATGATGAAAATTGTAACGATGAAGTCATTTAATTCTGTTTTTAACATAAAATTCATTAATTTTGTAGTTTCAATCCCTTGGTTTTTTTACTTCACATAATTTTATAATTTTATGGCTTCATCAAGAAATGGTTTATGAAAAATATTTTCTTCTAGACTATCTTGTGTTATCGTTCGCAGTAAATGAAAACTAAAATGTGATAATTTTTTTTATGTTTCTTCAATTCTATCTAACCAGAATATTAAATAAGTGATGCGGCCCAACTTACCCCGTAATCGGGGCAGGTTGGGCACGCGACTTGGTATCAGTTTCAGCTTCTAAATTAATATTAATAGTTAATATTTTCAAATGTTATTATGGTGAATTCTTCCTGAAGGTACACTGATAGTGTTATTCTAATTTTTTTAAATTCTTAGAAGAAAAAACGGCCCAACTAGCCTCGGTCTACCCTACATTACCTTGCTAAGTATAAGGTGACTTTACGATACTGGATAGGGGCCTCAAAACAATTTTACACCTGTGGCCTCATATTGTTAAAATCCGCCACTGTGCATACCTACACAGTATTGCATTTTTATCAGTCAAATTTTCCCCATTTGGGAACAGGTGCGTTAAAGAATCTTTCCAAAATTGATAGCTTTTCTCTCTTCTTCGGACGTTATCATTATAGACATACCCAACCTTACTGATCTCTCCTATTCTAAGACCTTTAGGACAATATCCCTCTCCTTCAAACGATGTTTAATACCAGATGGTGGCAAGGAGCTTCTTTTGTCATCATTTTTTTCAGAAGAAAACACATCTCGCCCAGTTTCCTTGGCGTTTTCATTAAAAAAGTTATTGGACTTTATGTGCCATCAGATCAATTTCATATTCTTTTATGAATTTTTCAATGTTTTCTTCACTCACCAGCAATTCAAGGTTTCTAGATGTCACAATTTCATCCATAATTTCAAGGCATCATCTCTGTCACTCTGAATGGAGGATAGTCACATCTTTAACAGAATATAACAGTCTTTGACTGCCATCCACTCAATCCATTTCAGTATGCCAAATAGCGCAATAACATTATGAGTTTTATTTTAAAATAAAAGTTTAAGGAAACGCTGCCAGAAATTCCAAGCACAGAAAAAGGTTATGAGCACAGCTGACAAAATCTCTTTTGAAAAATCTTTAATCTATATATTTAAAATAATTTGGTAAAAAAACTTCACCGAGTCAGCCGGACTCAACCACTCAACCGATTTCGACACTTGTTTTTTCATTTGAAAGGTTATGACGTCTAGATATGTCATCAAGGGTTGCCTGCCACCACCAACCCCATTTTCGAATGCAATAGAAAAACAACTTATCCTCTGTAGATTGTTTATGGAAAAACCTTGTAGAAATCTCCCAATCCCAACCACCCGACGGATTTAGACATTTTTTTCCATTTGAAAGGTTATGACGTCTAGATATGTCATCAAGGGTCGCCTGCCTCCCATTTTCGAACGAAATGGAAAAAACATTTCTCCACCATACATTCTATATATGTTTTTTCTATTTCTTTCAAAAATGGGGGTGGTGGGGGGCAGGCGACTATTGGTGATGTTGGAGATTCAAATGAAATTGTTCAGTCACTGAATGAAACCTATCTCATTGGTTTATTTCATGACGTAGCCGAAGTTACGGCACTAGTCGAAGTTGATTGGTTGTTACAATCTATATATATTGTTCATTTGTGTTTTTAAAACAAGCAGTCGAATGGATGGCTGTCAGTGAGTGTGTAAGCTGCAAGACAGCAGCATGTCTTTTTTTAAGTAAACTGGATTAAAGCTATTTATTATTAAGCTATAGTATTTTAAACTGCATGGTATCTGCGTTACTCTGCAATTTACACTCACGACATGCCAACAGTGGTTATGGGCCGTGCGATCCCGTACTGATGATTGCCAGATGCAGTTTTAAACACTGCTGTTTAAATTAAACCGAAAAGATTGTGCCTGTTTGTTGTGAAGTCTACAAAGCAGATCGGAAGATGAATATGCCGGCGGAGTCTTCGCCATTTGTATTCCCGAAGTTGGATGGTTCTAATTATACCTCATGGAAGGAAGACATGAAGGTCGTGCTGATGGATCGTGGTTGTTGGAGCTTCATAATTGAGGAAGATAAGCCATGTCCTGAACAAGCTACTGAGAAAGAAAAATTCAAGTATGACTGGAGAAAGCAGAGATGTTACACTACAATTTACCAAAGCATCGAAAGAAAATTTCTTCCGTTAATCCGACACACAACAGATGGTAAAGAAGCATGGAACATTTTAAAAACACATTTCGAACGAACTTCCAAAGCCCGATTGGCAGTTCTTAACGATGAATTTTTCAAGCTCAAGTTTGATCCAGAAGAAGAAACCATTGGAATTTTTTGCAAACGAGTCGAGGAGAAGAAAACTCAAGTTAAAGAAGCGGAACTTTTAATTGCATTACAACTTATTAGAAGATTGCCAGCCGAGTATGATCATTTAGTTCAAACCCTCTACAGATTGAAGGATGAAGAATTTAACCATCGCACAGTGGGATATTTGACGAATCTGGGCGGCCAAAATTATTTTTCGGTTTTAAACTAATTTAAACGTATTAGTTAGTAAATTAATGAACTTTTTGTAGAAAATATTGCTTTATAACTTAAAAATAATTGATATTTTATAACTTCATAGTTATATACAGGGTGGTCATAAAGTAACTTGGCCTATATAGAGGCTTCTGGAGCGCACTGCATTTAGAGTATCAAGACGAGATTTTGGATCTAAGTATTATGGGATATGCGCTTGCAATTTTATGGGTATAGAATGTACCACCTCTTTTGGTTTCGGTTTTAGTTAAAAATATTATAATTTTTTTCAATGGCAACCAATACCTTAATTTTATTATTATTAATGAATGTATCATCTTGATAATCTGAATGCAGTGCTCACCAGAAGCCTCTAAATAGATCCGGTTATTTTATGATCATACCTTGTACATTGAACAAAATTAATAATATTACATTAATTATACTTACAGAGAAGAAATGGGAAAAATAACAAATTATTGAATAAATGATAAAAATAATTGAATAATTGTGTAAAAAATTAGTTAATAATTCATTAGGAAGGTGCGATTTATTCGTCTGATGATAAATCATTGATGCCATTATTTGTTTCTTCATGATCGGAGTCCTCTTCATCAAGAACTTCAGAAAATTCCTTTGGCAGTAACATCTCTAAAGTCTCTTTTAAGAATGATTTTCACTTTTTTCTCATTGTGGGTCTCATACCTGTCAACACTGGATCCAAACTCAAAAGTAATCTGCTGAGAACATCCTCATAACAAGAAAGTCTGGAAAATTTTCGGGCTCAATTTTGACGGAATGATCGGAAATGTTTGCTGCGTGCTTCGGCCGCTTCTTCTGACAATTGGCCTATTGGTCGTATAGCATTTTCTATTACAATCGGACCATGAATTAAGATCTTGTGCATAGTAGGCGACATTGGGTACCATGGATATAATTGCACGTAGAGTTCAGATGTTTCTTCTGTATATTCTTTGAACTTTTGCAAATTAATCTTGGGACCACTGGATATGGTTTCTGGAATTACTTTAAAACGATATATTAAAGCAATCCATCTGATCTTTAATTGAGATTTAAAATGGGAGAAATGGTGCTTTATTTTTAAAATTTCATCGTCATCAAAAGTATCATTTTGAACAACATAATTTCCGAGTTTAATTTATCATGTATGTTTGGTCAATTTTGTTGTTGCATAATGTTAAATAACTCTCTTCGAATCATTACTTTAACACCCGATGACCCTAGAGTAAAATAGAAATAAAAAAGTGCATAGTAAATATATGCAATTTAGATATCTAAATTTTGAACCTCTTTTTTTAAAAAAAATCGCACGAATGTGTGGTAACTTTTTACAAAAACATAAGCTACTTTGACTCGACTTCTTTTTAGATAACTAAATGTTGACAAAGAACAATTTCAGTATTTTTTGTAAAATCCTAAAAAGAGATAAAATGGAAAGAACGCAATGTTTTAAGTAATATTTATAATTGATATAACTTTATTCCAATCAAAATGTCTGAAAATTACACACATATGATCGTTTTGAAAATATTCATAACAATTTTCTTTAAATTACAATTCATATCATAAGAGATTAAATGCAAAGTAATTAGAATGCCTACTGGAAAATTTGGAATAGCAATGTTTGAAATCCCTTCATTTCAAAAGTTGGGCAAATCAGGGGCTAATTTAAACAAAAACACAAACATAAAGGTCTAAATTTATTGATACAAAAAAATTTTTAGCTTGGAAATGTTTGGAAATATAACAAAAACCTTCGAGATTTCGCAACATACAAAAAATTTTTTGAAAAAAAAATGCGTTATTTTCAATTACTTTTGCAATTATTAAAACTAATTTTGTAACAATTCAAATCCATAAAAAATATCAACACATACCTGCCTCATCATTATCCATAACTGTTAGATACTAATTACTTCTAGAAATGAAGGTATTCACATTCGAAAATGGAACGTTTGAATCAACAACTATTTGACGCAGGATACACTTCACACAACACTCCAGTTTGAGCTAATAATACAGAGGTCAAGGTCAGTTAAGAGAGTTAAAAATGGTATCACGTGATTCCCCAGTTATTCAGCTTTATAATATATACATCCATTCGATCCTGCGCTGTAGTTTATAAAATCGACTTTTGGCCGCCCAGATTCGTCAAATATCCCACTGTGCATCGGTAAGTTGAAAAACAACTTGTAAACGAAGTTGGACGAATTCCGAAACAGAAGGATTTGAACCTAGATTATACAGAGAATGCATACACCGTTGGATCATTTCGTCTGCAGGAAACTCGCAAGAAATCTTTTGAACGCAGTGGAGCAGTGTTAGACCCTTCAAGAAATCCTGGTCAATACAGGAAAATCAGTAACCCTAAAGGAATGGGGCCGTTTTCTGACTTTTGTTCCCGCAAAGGACACGATGCATCTAAATGTTATAAGAAGCGGAATAAAGAAAAGAAACAAGCTTTCGCATCGGAAACTTCGTTCTGTGGGACAAATCAAGCTTTTGGAGTATCGACGGACTGGGTCCTTAGAAAGTATCACAAATACGTGCTTGTAAATTACGGCCTTTCAGTCATAACGTTTTGAAATAATAAAATTTTGAACCGTTTTGATGAATGATTCTTCCTATTCACTTTAATGTATAAAATAATATAGTACTTATAAAACTCAATTGTTAATAAAAATATGGGTACAATGCCTTTTTAATTGCCTTTTTTATTTACCACGTCGACCAGCTTGACACGAGGTCGGCGGGAAGAAAAATTTCAAAATGACGTACTACACCCCTCTTGGGTGGAAAGAAAACATACATGATTTATATTCCAAAATAAAATGTCTGTTTACAAAAATTTTTGAACATTGCGTTTCTTTTAGAAATTTAATAAATAGAAATATGCAATGTAATTCCAGAAACTGAAGCTAAAGCTATATTTGACTTAAAACTGACTTAATAAAATATATATATATATATATATATATTATACGGCGGATTTTATATATCATGTGAATATGAATTGACTCCATTGGATAGCTATGGCCAATAAAAAGTTTAAAATTTACCCAAAAATACTTTTGGAAATTGTATATACAGGGTGATTCAAACCGAATGACCTATTTTCAAAGCTTTACTCTGTAACAGGTGGTGCTTTCGCATATTTGAAAAATACACGTTTCAAGATGTTATATCGTCTCTTTTATATCGAAATGTCAAATGTAAAAATCTACACACAGCAAAACTTATGGTATTTTGATGTAACAGCTGCAACCACTAGTGGCAAATGGCGTTTTGTGACAACATACCATCACATATTGTATGCAACAGTTAGAGAGTAGATGTAGCATACATATACAAATGTTTGGCAAATTTGAAATTCCATATTTTGGTATAAAAGTGACGACATGCAAGATTTTACGCAAACATCAAAGATGTTCAGCACGCGCTATTTTGCTACGCGGCATACATAAAACCTGTAATGGAATCTTTGCTAGCGCCAGCATCGGCAGAGACATGCAACAGAAAGTTCGGCAAAAATTGCATTACAGGCTTTTTGTATGCCGTGTGGCAAAAGAAGTGCATATTCAACATCTTCGAGGCCTGCATTCAAAATTTGAATATATATTACCTCTTGAAATATGTATATGTCAAATAAATATAACAACTACCTATCTCTACTACGCTGTAAAAAAAATCCCGTAAAATTTACGGTTTTAAACTGGCAGTTGGGTTGGTTGTGCAAAACCGTAAAAGTTACGAAGTAAATCCGTAGGCACAACGGTTTTTTACCATACAGGAACAAGTTTTTCCCGTAAAAGTTACGAAGTACATCCGTAGTCACAACGGTATTTTACCGTATGAAATTAAGTTTTCTCCGTAGAAATTAAGTCATCGAAGTAAGTGACGTCATCGACTGAGTTGAGTTGCTTTTCTCCTTCTGTTCGAGTTGAAACGTGCTGATGTGTATTATCAATTAGGAACATTAATTAATCAAGGCTTAATTATTAATTTCAATTAGTTTAATTAATATAATTCTTAATTGAACTTACTTGGACGATTTCGATGCAAGATGGTGACAAAACTTCTAACTCCTCCGAGCCGGGGATCGAAACCGCGTTCATAGAAATAAAAGGCAGTCGCTCTAACCACTAGACCACCGGAGACTTCAGAAACTTAAGTAAAAATAATCTATTTGAGTTTTAAAGTCACTATAGCTCTAGTGGCGCCACCTAGTGGTGTAAAAATCAACTATTGCCAGAACGCGTGTTTTAAGGTTAGCTTTCATGAGTGACAACAGGTTACTGCAACATGTGTAAACAATAGCGGAGATGGAACCCTATTAAAAACATGAAATGAATGCAATAAAATTACATTTAAGAAAAGGGAAAGTTATCGTACGGAAAGCAATACCGTATGACGAAAAATAGAATTTGAACTGACGGTTTTAAACCGTTTATGGCTGGAGCGGAAAACGGTGAAAAACCGTTTTGTCAACAAAACAGCTTTAAACCGTCAAATATACGGAAAAAGTCCGGGAAAAAAACGGATATTTTTTACAGTGTAATAATAAAGGAAAATGTGTGTGTTGGTCCTCTACAGGGCAGACCGCTAGACGCAGAGCTACGAGATTTAGCACAAACATACTTTGAAGGGTGGGAATATGCACCTCGGTGCACTTTTTTTGAAATTTTAATTAAAATTTTAGTTAATTAAAAATTAGGCGAAATGTCGGCGTTTTTCCTTAATAACTTCCGAAAATATTACAGCATAAAAATCAGTTTTACGCCATCTGAAAGTGCAAAAAAGTACCTTTTAATCATATCAATCAAGTGGCCGTACGTTTTTTCTTTAATGTTAATAAATTTTTAAATATATTTTTTGGCATACTTTAGAACAATAGTTTTCCTTGTTGCAACGCAACTCAGACCGTTTTCATTGTGTAAACAAATATTTAATTGTATATTTCTCTTTCATTGTTGTAAACTTAGATAATATCCTAATACATTTTGTTTTCATATTTTATTTCATCAAGATTTTTGTGAAATCTTTAAACCAAGCTCTCCGAGATATTGCTTTGCTTACTTTAAGAAATATATCCATTAAGCTGAATGGTTACGGCTGCTATGTTTTCATTCTTTTCTCAGCATGTTTTAATCTAGTTAACATGCCGCTGACCATAAAATGTGCTGCGTCATTTTAATGTTGAAATCAAATGCATATTTTTCAAGAGGAATAAGAAGATGAAAATATTGCCGACAACATGGAATTAGAGGTTACATCAGTTATTGGACTCCATTAGGAACACTTATGTAGGCAATGATCAGAAGAGGTCCAAGGTCACTAATAGAATCTACTACAATCTTAAGTTTAAAATTACGTTGTTCAGAGAACCATGAATATAAAATGATGCAAGATTAAATTGAAATCATATTCCCGGCGAACAAGGTGGTCGCCGAAGGCGGCTAGTTACACAATAAAGCTTTGAAATCATAGCATTCATTTTGGCTCAACCTATATATTGAAATATTAACAACAACAGCAGCATTGGTCAAAATACTTTCTTGTTAATTTTAATTATTTACATTAGACAGTCAAACCCCGTTATAACGAACCCTCAACGGACCGACTCAGAAGTTCGTTTTAACCGAGGTTCGCTGTATCCGTATTTGCAAAAAAAAAAAATGTCCCAACATGCTAAGATACTACTTCTATAATAAACTTTTTAATCTATCCTATTAAAATTCGAAGGTAAACAAACGTATGTATGTATATATGTATGTATGTCCGGCTATCTTCTCACGAACCACTGAACGGAGAAGCACGCGGAAAGTACCAAAAGATGGGGAATAATCCAAGGAATCCATTTCAGCCATTTAAATTCCGAAATTACAATTAGTTAAAAATATATTAATTAAAAACGTCGAAATGAATGAATTGACGTGCTGCCATCTATTGGCAGAATGGTGAATTCATTCACGGCGGATTCTTTTTTTTTTCCTATTATTAGTTTTCGCATCCGGTGTTGCATTTTTTTATTTATTTAACGGAAGTTGGTATTTCCTTTTGAGCGATCTTCTGTGTTCTTCTGTGTTTGGATTTATTAACAATTGAAAAGAAATCGTTTTCCTGCATTTTTCTTTCTTTTTTTTTGTCGTACGGTGTTTCGCAACATTTACGTTTGTTGGGGAAAATAATTATTCATTTTTATCCGTTTTTTCATTATTATTCGTTTTATTTTTTCTTTTGCAAAACAAATATCATGCTAATCTGTTTTAATTTATAAGCATAAGAATTCTCACGTTTTCATTCAAACCAAACTGCTTTAAGGTAGTAAAAAGACTAGAACTGAAAGTTTTAATCCAACAAGAGAGGATTCAAAACAGATTTATGTTTGTTGGGGAAGCTTAGTGACAATATTTGCAGGGAAAAAAACAGAGGCGGGCATATGAAAAAATGTGGATTCCGAGAAATGCTGGGTTATTAACTGTAAGGTAATTAAATGGTTGGATTTAAAAATTTTAATTAAACAATATAGGATTCAAAGGATTTTTTACGTTTTGGGGGAAACGTAACGTTTACGTTAGCGACAATATGTGAAAAAAAATAAACCGGAGTAAATTAGTAACCGCATATGAAAATTAGTAATAAAAAGACTAGATTTGAAAGAATATTTACATTTGTTGGGGAAAGTAATTGACAATATTTGTTGAAAAAAAAAAAAAAACGGAGCCGGGCATATGAAAATATGGATCCCAAGGCCTCACACGATCTCACTTCTCTCCGCCCGGGAATATTCCATTATTCAAGATTGCCCATGCAACGCTGGGCCATGCAGCTAGTAACATAATATTTTTAATATTTCATTAAATAATATACTCAATAATAAACAAACTAAACATTTATCTTTTTTTACTTATTTGTTAATCCACTACATTGTAAAAAGATGTTATTTTTGGTTGAAAATTT
Organism: Araneus ventricosus; assembly: GCA_013235015.1. Taxonomy (NCBI): domain Eukaryota; kingdom Metazoa; phylum Arthropoda; class Arachnida; order Araneae; family Araneidae; genus Araneus; species Araneus ventricosus. The sequence continues at coordinate 54,280 of BGPR01009427.1, forward strand.
TCGATTTTATATACAACTCGCCAATTTGTTTATCCACTATTTTAAACAGGTTCACACAGGGTGCGTAGTGAGAAATTGCTGCAAAAATTAAGCACTTTTAAGGACTTTTTAAGCACCTTAGCCAAAAAAATTAAGCACCTTTGTACATGCATGCATACGTCGACCCACGTATTTTCTAAGCATATGATGATTTGTGTTTTATAATAATGCATAGTTTTTATTGAAAATTTTAAAATATATTTTTTAATTTTAAATACGTATTTTTTAATTTTAATATTTATTTCCGTATTTGCATGTCTTCTATTGTAAAATAAAAGATGTATTTTTGATTTTACAAAAAAATTAAAAATAATAATGCAAATTGTCATTATTAAAAATTAAATAAACTTTTATAAGATTAACAATAAAAATCTGTTACCTTTTCCAACATTTCTTAAAATTAACAAATTACCAGTTAATTTGCCCATTCGGGATAATCATTCTAGTATTTCAATATACAGAGCTACCCATTGTTGAAGTAAGAGGGAGCATAAAAAATGTCATTAATAGTCCAGTCAATGAAGGGTTTGAAAAAAAAAACATTAAATCATATAGTTTTGAAAATTGGTACCTAGGTTCGTGATGTCTCCTGATGAACACACAACAGTCCCTGGCCTTGAGTGATTTAACGAATTAAAGAACATAAAATTCCCTACAAAAATATGCTTTTATTTTTCTTCTAGCTTTAATGATTTCCGAGATATTGGGTCTCAAAGTTTGCCGCCATCTTGGATTTCATATCCCTTTTTAAAGTGTTTTTTAATATCTCGAAAACTATTCGATTTGCAAATTTGTTGCAATCAGCAAATTAATGAGCGTAAAATTCCCTACAAATACATGCATTATGTTTCTTCTATCTTTAATAGTTTCCGAGGTAATAGGTCTTAAAGTTTGCCGCCATCTTGGATTTTATCCCCTTTTTCTCAGTTTTTCTTGAATATCTCGGAAATTATTTAGTTTTCAAATCACACGTGATACAACAAATTAAAGAACGTAAAATTCCCTACTAAAGTGTGCTTTTATTTTTGTTCTAGTTTTAATAGTTGCCGAGATAATGAGCTTCAAAGTTTGCTACCATCTTTGGATTTCATCCCCCTTTTTAAGTTTTTCTCAAGTACCTCAGAAACTATTAAAACTGAAAAAAAAAAATTAAAAGCATGTATTTGTAGGGAATTTTACAATCATTAAGTTGTTGTATTACATGTAATTGAAAATTGAATAGTTTTTGAGAAATTAAAAAAAGACGAAAAAAGGGGGATGAAATTGAAGATAGCGGCAAACTTCGAGATCCATTATCTCAGAAACTATTATAGGTAGAATAATAATAAATGCATGTATCCGTAGGTAATTTCCCGCTCTTTAATTTGTTAAATCAATTGTAATCTGAAAAGTTATCGAGATATTCAAGAAAAACTGAAAAAGGGGTCGAAATCCAATACGGTGGCGAGAGGTCTCTCCCCCTCCCCCAGGATCAGGGACTTTTAGTATGTACATTAGGAGTCCTTCACGAACATGAGTATAATTTTCAAAACTATGATTTAATGTTTCTTTCATCCCCATTTTGGGCCTCCGTTAACTGGACTTTAAGCATTATCTCAACATGTGTTGACATTTCTGGATCTATCTCACCCAGGATTCCTTCCCCGAATTCTTCCCTTTCGTTGGTTTTCTTTCTAGATACATCCGGTAAACAAAGCTTATGACTATGATTTTGATATCGTATTCAACGTCTGGTGAAACAAAAAAAAGAATGTTTTCTTTGCACTTCTCTAGAAAATTAAGCACTTTCTAAGGATCTTTTTTTCAAAATTAAGCACTTTTAAGGTGCTTAAAAATGGTTTTCAAATTTAAGCACTTTTCATGACGCTACGCACCCTGTCACAACATGTTCGTAGATGTTTTCTGTGGCAAAAATTTTTTTTCAAAACGTTTGCAGCTGCTTTTGCATCTGCAATTGAAGGCCCTGGTTCGTCTTGTTCTTCCTCTATATCTGAAGACGAATCTACAATATAGTTGTTTTTTCATTTACTAATGCCACGATATCTTCCTCACTCACTTCCCCAGCTGACCAGAAAGTCCCCCTTCTCTGGTTGACACCAGGCCAGGTGTTCACCGGGGGGACGAGGGGTGATAGAAACTGTAAAGAGCCTTGCCTATTGTTCCTTTGTTCCACTTATGGGGTTAGCAGCGACCCTAACAAAGGTTCAATAGGCTAGGAATGTGGTCTCTGGACCAGAGTATTTCATGCAAAAACTCTTGTAGAAGTTGGGCTGACTTGAGCACAATTAATAAAGAATGTCCCTTTGGGCAAGTAAAAGTTTTAGAAATTTTCAGTTCGCTGTAACCGAGTCTCTAGAGTTTGCTTTTCGTTGTAGACGTATGAAAATACATTATTAGCATAGGGCTTCAGTTGGGACCATGTAAAAGGTTCGCTGTAACCGAGGGTTCGTTATATCCCGGGTTCGCTATATCGCGGTTCGACTGTATTTCAATTATTTATTTATTGTAACCTTTTTCTAACTTAAGTTTTATTGCAATTTTCTTCGGAAAATGTACTTAATCTCTTTCTGAAGTTTTTTATTCATGGTTTCAAATAATTATTGTCTATTTGCTCACTTTCCCATTCTATTCCGAACTAAGAAATATTATATAATCATTTGATTTCAAAGTTAATTTCACCATATTTTCAATTAATTTATTAATTTAAACTGTTTAACAGTGAAACCTAATTCACTCTGCTAAATTTGCTTGATCGCACTTAAAATTTGAATTTTACTGAATTACCGTTGCCACTGCATGCCTGTTAAATTTCTATTGTTGACATAACGTAGTAATAAATTTCATCTCATTAATTCAGAACTGAAAGAAGATAGTTAAAATACGAATCCCTACAATATTCTATTTTATGATATACGGCAAATCACTTAATTAGAGAATGGTCGTTACTTTTCTTTCTTTCACACAATTCTTTTAATTTCAATATATACAGGGTGTCCACACTTATCGTAGTCCAATAGCTAATTTCTGAACCGTTAGATATAGACATATAGTTCCAATTGGAAAAATGCTTTCCTTTAAATAAAGGGAAGAATTATAATATATGTTTTTTGAGTGAATAAATATATTCCCGAGAAAGTTACGAAAACTAACTTTTTATACAGTCCCCGGTTCTATCAATCATATCAAGTAAAATATTCTTGACACTCTAAAATTTTAAACAAAAAAAATTCCCACCCTTCTGTGACTAAAACTGATCGAGTTATGGAGCTTTGAATATAACTGACTTAGA
>BGPR01009428.1:0-57601 GCA_013235015.1 Araneus ventricosus
TTTGGCTATAATCTTTCCAACTGAAGGAGCGGTTTACGAATTTTAGCGAGCATATTATCCGTTTGTAACCCAATGTTTATTTACTACTTTATCTCAAGCTGATAAAGTAAATCCCAATTGCATCTTCTGTTAAAAAAATATTCTAGTGTGGTGATTCTGAAACGTAATGAAGCAATCGGGATTTTTGTACGCATAACAACCAAAATATCATTCATTCAGAATTTACAGATATATAATAGGGGAAGATAGAAGAATTTGGATAACCTGGACAGCGTTTAATGTTCAGTGATAGAAAATAATTTTAAATGAAAACAAGTAGGTAAATTTTTGTAGTATAATTATCTTCAAAAGAATGTAATTATTTTTTTATGAAATAAAATTTAATGTAGGGGGAAAAACCAGCTATAAAATTATGTCATCGGTCCAATTAAGGAAACTGCCTTCCCAAATTGGACCACTGATTTCCCAGTTTTGGCAACCAATTTCTTTATGAAAAACGTAAACTAAAATATTTTTGAGTCTCAAATTCCCTTCAGCTCATAATGTATGCATTTTATGTACTATTTTTTCTTTTTTCCTCACTTTGCTCTTTTTGAACTAGCATTCGATGCCATTAATGACCTTTTATGATTTCTTTTATATTTGCTTTGGCTTATTCACTTCCAATTTATGAGGAATATCAGTGATTATAACTACATTTTGGCTATTCCTCTAGTTAGAGACTATAGTAATATTGATTTAAGAGGTACAATTTAGGCAACTGTTTCTTTTGATCAAGAACAGAAAAATATTCCCCTAAACTTACTTTTAAACTATGTTTAAAAAATTATCATAGCAAATAGTAGCCAAACATGTTTCCTTTTCAAAGATATAAGAAAGATTGTTTTCTTTGTTACTTCCTTTAATTCAGAGTAAGGACAAACAGTCTTTTCTTAAAATATTTAAATGTTGATCTCCGAATACAAACACTTGTTCTCAACCTGTGACCACCTAGTGCTTTCCTTTAAAAAGGGTTTAAAAACTATATTTACATCGATTCCAAATAATTTGCATCTCTTTCAATAACACTGGGGAGCAAAATATTTTTTAACATTTGCAAAGGAAATTTTAAAGCTTTTAGGGAATCTTGTGACTGATGATTTTAAAACTAATTTTACTTTTTCCGATTAATTCCAGTTTTTTAAATAATTCATATTGTCAGAATTTCAGACGTGTCTGAGGTAGGGTGGGTCGTACCGCTATACATACAAGCAATAAAAAAATCTTATCGGTATACAGAGAGAAAAATTGCGAATTTTTGAGAAATTAAATTTGTAAAAAAAAAATTAATGTCAATGATATCTACAACTAGAGCTTGAGCCTTAAAATTTCTAAAAAGTGGCGAAAGTTGTCTTTTTTTTATTAATTATTATACTTTTTAGGAATTCTCTGAAGTTAAGTACTAAAGTTATTAAGAGTATTCATATCTTGATCACAACATATTGCACATAACAGAAAACAAACATAATCGGACTAAAATAACTGCATAAAACGAATGAAATTATAATCAATCGAAATTTTAGATACTAATCTTAAGAAATGAAATGAATAACAATAAAAATGGTATCGCCATGGGCTTGGATTTTGTCCCAGATAGGTGAATGAGGCCTGAACTTACACACAGCATATTGGAATCCCAATTCCGTTTTGATTTGCTCACAGAAAATGACGCATTCTTCATTATCGAGGTTCTCTGGGTACAGATTTGTCATCAGCGTCAGGTAAGGGAAATTCAACTGAATGAATTGAGTTTTTAGATTCAGATAATTATAAGTCGAGGTATCGCTTAGCTACTTTCTTCTTTTTTTCTAGAAATTTTAGCATGTCTGTTGCGTTTAGTTTTGTTAACTTCAGCCACTTTCAACTGTCACAGCTTTTGTTTATCTTCTTTTTTCTCTTTCTCCTTTTTTACTGAGTTGCTAATTTTTCACGGGAGTTGTAGTAAGGTGCATGAAGGGCATGTAGCAGGACAAGCTCATGAATTAGCGTTTAGAGGTTCGTCATCTTACCCTCCAGCCAATTCGTCAACTTACCGGAGTTCACATTTTTATTTAAACAAAACATTGAAAGACATTAGCTCATCGAAAAATTAAAGTAACACATCATTAAACACTTTTTAATCAGCTCTTTACGAATATCACATATTTAAACTAAAAATATTTACTCCTCGAAAGCTACAAACAACAACCAAAATTTGGGTAAGAACAACTCAAAACCACAATACCGCTTACTGTGAATCACACTAACAGACGGGTGGAATCATTTGGTGTAACACGGATAGCTAGTTGCTATAGGTCTCTGATGATGCAGAATCGGGTCATTTATCAACGGCAATTTTTGAGAAGAATCCAATTCGTCATCCTACGTTCTTCGTTGTCTTACCCGAATATTCCCTATTACTAAGAATACAACAGTTTTGAATGTTGAGGTGTAACTTGTTGTCTCTGTAACACTTAAAAAGATAAGCAAGATCTCTTTGTAAAAGAGTAGCGTCTAAATTGGAATGTACTGAGCAAAACAATTTCAATTCGTTAGCAAATAAAAGAAACTCAGAGTACTGAAAAATAAAAGTAAGGTCATTAATGAATAAAATAAAAAAGTATAAGTACAAGATTAGAGCCCTGTAGGACACTGAAATTTCTAGAAAACTTAGGTGAAACAGCATAATTAAAAGAAACATAGATTGTCCGATTGCATGAAAAAAGAATGAAGCCAATCAGTCAGGTTTACATGAAAACCAATACCATGCAGCTTATTTAAAAGAATGCCGACACACACACACATCGATAGAGTCAAAGGCCTTCGAAAAATTGGTATAAATGACATTAAGTTGTGAGTCAATTTCAAATGAAGAAATAATCTTATTTGTCAAGCAGATTAAATTAGAGGATTATGAGCATTTGGGAATGAACCCTTGTTGAGATGAAGAAATTAGGTTTTAAACTTGGTGGAAAAGTCTTTTATAGATTACACTTCTAAAATCTTAGACATATTACTTAAAGTAGTAATGAGTCGATAATTTTTACAATCCTGTGCATCGCCCTTTTTAAAAACGGGAATAATTCTTGTTTGCTTCGAGATATGAGGGAATACATTTCTTCTGAACAACAGGTTGCAGAAAATAAGAAGTGGATAAATGAAAAACTCTGCGCATCCCTTAATAATAAAAGAATTAATTTTATCCACACCAGCAGTTACAGACGATTTTAACTCCCTGATCGCACATCATCATAAATACCGCTGTCGAATTTCACAAGATCACCGACACAGTTGCTCTTGAAATCGTCAATTTTATTATAAACTGTGGTAAGCTTGAAAACAGATTTAAAAAGCAAAAGCATTTGCTATATCGCCATCATTTTCTTAACGCACGTTATTTTAGTATAAACTTTTAGGTGAATTTATGTTTTCATTTTTAAGATAAAACCAAACTATTTTAGGATTCGAAATTAGATTATTTTCCGTGAGATACAGATATGTGTTATTATCCTTTTGAATATTATACTTAACAGCACAGCGGAAAGTTCTAAATTCATAAGCTGAAGGAGGGTTTTCACCTTTATAAGCTAACCTACGGACCAAGGATTTCCTTTTTAACAATCTCCTAGTTTCAATTGAGTGTGAGAAGGGAGGATAGTCACATTAATCTTATTGATGTGGGAAACCAAAAAACATATGCAAATTGACAGAGCAGGGTCATGTTTGTCCTCGGGAACCGGAGGACAAACATGGGAAAGGACCCAAAGGAAGGAGGGGGACTATCACTGTACCAGAGAAAATGAAAGAAAACGACTATCACTGTACCAGACAGAAATATCACTAAAATCAATATAAGTTAAATTGAAACCAAGAAATGTATTATAAAACTTAAAAGTATTGTTAAATTATCCTAAATTATAAATGTTCGTACAATTGTATAATTCATTTACAATTGGGTTATTGTTATCACCAAAATTATCATATATAAATAAATTAAAATAACCGCAGATGAAAATATAATCAACAATTCGAAATCTTTCAAAACACTCAAATAATTCTACATATGTGTAGGCACGAGAGAACGGCGGTAAATAAACAACACAAACAAGCATTTTTGCATGCGATTTAATGTGATTGAAATCCAGACAGCCCCGAGATGCAATCCGGCAAATCGAAATTACAGAGAGACAAACACTTTTTGATAGCTATAAGGAAAACACCATCACGTCTGCAATAATTGGATTAGGAACCACGGTCGCTTCGGAATACCAGGTATCTATCGTCAAAAAGTTCTAAGGAATCCATATATTCATAACGCCATGTCTCGGTAATTGAAATAAGATCTCGATTGTCAGAAGCCACAGAACTGAAAAAAATCAGCATTTTTTAGTGCGATGACCACATACGTTTTGATAAAACAAAGAAAGTCATTTCGAGACTATGAGCGTAGCTGAATTCGAATCAGGGAGATTGTTGATAACCCCCATAGTTTTTCTCTGGTACTTCAAAAACCTATTTAACATCAGAGCCAATTTTGTTTTTTGGTTCTGCTCTTTTTGATGTCTGTTCTAAATGCTTAGAAATGAATGAGGGTAACAAAGCAGCTAAGATTGACGAAGAGAAGCAGACATTTACAATTGGATCCAAGCAGCATGAAAAGCGGGCTGCGAGTGTTTTCCCTTAGAATATTAAAGATGGAGTACCTAATTATCTTACACTTTGATTGCCGAAAAACTTTTCCTACCAAAATTCCTTGTCGTGTTGGCAAATTATAGTAGATAGTTTTGTCTATATATAGTCCAGTTAAATAAGGCCAAAATCGAAGAAAAGAAAAAAAACTGCGTAATTTTGAATTTTTTCACAGTTGTTGGTTATAGTGTTCTAAACAACATAACAAAGTACCAGACCGTGGGGGTTGCTCTGGAGGGTACAGAGAGGTTTAAAGGGGGCTTTTTCAGTTTTTCTTAAATATCTCGAAAACTATAGTTCCAGAGAAAAATTCTCAATTGCAAACATACACTACATTAAATTCCCTACAAGAAAAGTCCTACATCTTTATTTTAGCATCGACAGTTTAGACTATATGGGGAGTTGAAAAAGTGAGTATTTCTGAAATTCCTTATTAAAGTGGTAAAATGAATAAAAAATGTCGAAGTAACAACCTTTAGAAGCACCTCATATCTATATAATAATTTATAAAGGTAGTATTGTATGTGTCGAGAATAGTGGTGGTGTCGGTTCGGGGGGGACACAAATATATTTGATGAAGAGTCGTTATCACTTGCTCCCCTCACATCCATTCCCTCGACAAGATCATTTCTACTCCGTCGTTTGGTTCTGTAAACGCTCCAAATGAGTATATTGAGACAGTATAATTGAAATATACATAAATATGACGAGTTGAACATAAAATCTCGCAACTTTGTACATTCACAACATCTGTTTTTCAACACCTGGTCAACAAATAAACACGAACACTAAGGCCCGGTACACACATGCTATTTCTGTCGGAAAAGTCATTAGTATAAAATGCCGGAGAATTTATAATTCTTAACTCCACAATTCTTTACTCCATATTTTGTCGCTGTTCAACTGGGTGTTGTGGAAGATGTGGATGCCGGAAAGCTGGCATACTATGCTCTTTTGTTTGTGGCACCTGTTATGGTATCTGTACTAATGGTGCACATCTAGAAGAAGAGGAGTTCGACCTTGATCGAGAAATAGAAGAATCGAATGAAGTTTAATTTCGCTCAAGTGTCAAAAGTGTTTATGCATTTTTTTATGTAGGTATGTATATAATATTATGTTATAGATATAACATAATATTATATAATGCTAATATGATATAATGTTATAATAGATAGCCGACAATTTGAAATAAAAACTCTCTTTCTTAAAAATGAAGAAAGCTTTTTCAACCACTTATTGTAATTCTCTCTCTATATTATAAGCCATTCATCCTAAGAAAGAACTGAAGGGCTGTTTTTGTAGGAAATTTAATGTAGTGTAATTTTCTAATCGAGTATTTTTCGAACGAACCTATAGTTTTTGAGATATTTAAGAAAAACTGAAAAAGCCCACCTTTAGCCCCCTGTACCCCTTGCGTATCCCCCCACGGTCGGGGATTTTTAGTATGTTGTTTAGGGCACTAATCCCTACAACTGTGCCAAATTTCAAAACTACATCATTTTTTTCTATTTTTCCTTCGTTGCCTGGACTAATAACTCCACTTTCATACACGTCTCATCGGAAGATCCCTTGACTAACAATAAAGAATGCATATATACTTGATGGGACATAAATTCGCAAAAGCTTCCAATGAAATTTCTTCAGCTTTGTTTCACAGGCTGCAGAATACGGACTTCATAGGTGTTAAGGTCCTGATATGAATGGCTGATAGGTGTGCAGGCCGAAATAAAAACAACAAACTGATGATTATGCTTTAATGTTCTTGCCCAAGCAACTTAAGAAGATAGAGTTCCCAATACAGAACATTCTTTTATTCAACCAGATCGCGTGTTTGCATGAATTGAAAAGAAAATGAAAATAGAAATGACTTCGTGAGAGAGAAAAATGAGAATAAATTCTTTCCGAAAATGGGACAGTTTAAAAGATAGACAAAGATTATTTCGATTATGATTGGGTGAACATCAGCAGCATTTTCATAAACCAACCTGCAAGACAGCATTTCAAATTCGTCCCGACAAATAATTTTTTTATAACGAAACAAAATAATAAAATACTGGTGAAAGAAGAGACTCTTCATAGTTCATGAGACAGGTGACAGAAAATAAGTTGTTAAGAGAAGGATAAATATCACGACCAGTAAGTTCAGAGTCGTGATTCCAGGCTTAATTGTGAACCCTCTAAAACTGTGTCATATTGTACAAAATTACCGAAGATGTATTCTGAACCAAATTGAGAGAGTATTGACTAATAGGGTTTAGGCAGAAATATTTTACAATCAGAAGTTCAAGGACGGGAATAGTCGGAAGAAAATTCTGAAGGAAGATAAAGAGAATATTTAGTGCGACCTTGCAGAAAATGTGGCTATGAGAATCTGATTATTTTTTCCGATTGAATCTCTATTTACGGTAAAAATATTTACCACTTTTTCAAAGAATATTTTGCAAAAATTACGTCTTGTGTTTTCAATAAAATTGGCGCGTTTTTTGCATTTCAGATTGCTACAAAACTGGCCATTTCCAAAAGAAAAGATTAAACAACCGCCTCCCCGAATCATTATCATAAATTTTATACTGAATCACCATGCCCAAATGCCGTCGGGTTTCATAGGCCCTGGATCCTGCTTTAATAACAAAACGCATAGGCAATTACATTTTATTTAATCGGAAACATTTGTGGTGGTGGTGTACAGAGTATTAAGGATTACAAAAATTATTTTCGTTGAAATCTTTTCTCGGCTGTGCATTTAAATGAAGAAAATCAATGAATGTTTGTACTTCCAAAGTATTTATGAAAAGAATGGCGTTACCATTCAGAGTCAACTGAATTCGTCTGTATATAAGTAATAATACATTTTTGTCTCATCGATAAACATTTCCAAGAAATTTGAACCCATTATACAATTTTTGCTTTATCAAAATACTCGATTAGTCTTATCACGATGTTGTGGGAAAATTCTCATATTTTTGAGAAGTTCCATTTTACACTATTTTTAATTCAAGCCATCTTATCGTTTACTACAGCATTTTAACTCCAGACTTCTTAATTCAAAAATGTAGGATCAATTGTCTACTTCCGTTCACAATTCGAATTATGACAACTTCAACATCAACAATATCTCTATTTTCGTCAGTAATCGATTCTTAATTAGTTGATATTTCAGATAATAGCGTTGCTAATCTTTCCATTTCATATTTGTAATTCGAATAGCGATAAATTTTCTCAATCCGTTTGTTCTAATTAGTATCCAACATTATCGGCTTGCGATAACAAATGAAGAGAAATTCTTGAAATACCTGTGGTCAGCAGATAAATGACCTTTAAAGCAGCTGCTGTGAATCTGGGAGTTTTTCGTTGAGGGGTTAATTTTCTGTACTAAATTCTTGCTGCCTCCTGGGTTAAAAGAAGAAAAATGTCATATAATGTTTTGACGCTATAGATATAAACATTAGGATTCTCAGGGAATATTTAACTTTTTTAAGGATTTTTCGGTTTCATAATTTGTATCGGATGAAATTCTAATGTGAAATAGTTAACCCATTGCGAAAGCTACTGTAGCATCGCTTAAAGTATCAATCAAATTTCGACCAATTGTGCTCTGAAATGGGACAGCTTAGATATGTGGGGACCAGTACCAGTACAATCTTCAGACGAATCCAGATACTTGTTCATCATCATTGACAATCATTTTTCGCCATTTCATTTTTATGACAGAGTCATCTAATTCGGGAATTAATCTATCCAGGTTAGGGAAAACAAATGTAATGCATATTTTATCAAATTATACCACTTGATAAGCATTTTGAAATGCTACAACAATAGTACAAAAATAAATCACAATTTTAATATTTCATATACAAAAGAGAAAATAATATTTTAAGATATTACAAATTGGTAAATCATATAAATCAGATTTTAATGTTTTGGAAAACATTTTAAACTTACTGTTATGATATCGAAGATCTTGAATAATATGTATTATGAAGAAACATCGATTTTTTCCTACGTACTTCTAATAATTCCAAAATTTAATAAATAAAAAATAAAAGTATTCAGAATGCATACTATGCAAAAATATTCCATTTATAAACACCAAAGATCCCACATGGCATCATTTAGGTTGGGTTTCTTTGGAAATGAGAGGATTCGAAGTAGTTAATTCCTATTTCCTGGAATATGGGCGCTGCAATCGTTTTTCACACTCAGCGTAAGTCCTCATGTGTCTTTTCTCCTTATTTACATCAACAAATCAAGAATAATGCCTAGCTTGAGTCGTCTTAAGAATGATGCATTTTTGGAAATATGGAGCTATGTGAAAAGTGACATTGACGTTTTCATATTACATCCGAAATAAAAGGTTTAACACTAATTTTCATTTATCAGCCCAGAAATAAAACTCCGGGCTTTATATTAAAGAAATTCAGAAGCTTACACTAACATTAATTGTTTGAGTAAAACTTTTAAATTTTAAATAGAAACTCTATCAATATTAAAAGTGGTAATACATATTTTTCAAATTAATTTGGAAATCTCAATTCCAAACTACGCAAAAGATGATTTCTCAATTTTAAATTAATCTTATTTATTCCCGTTTCTAAAGCCATCTCAAAACTTAATTCTATCCAAATATAAATACAGAGTGTAAAAAAATCCGTAAACATTTCAAGAAACCATAAAATGTAAGCCGATTTTAAAGTGGTGCACTTCATGCACATTGTTTTGTTTTCTTGGTATAGAAAAAAATTTAGTAGAATAACTTCCCTTCAAGCGGCAATACATGAAGCAACTACCCATAAGAAATTAATTTACAATGTGATTAATAAACTTGCAGTACCCAACAATTCAATTTACGATTACTTTAGTTGCATTCCAAGCAGTTTATCATTGCCCGGTTCTTGCCCGAGGTTGTAGTATTTTTAATTGCTAATAGTCTATAAAAGAAGCTGTCGCATTCGATTGTGCAAATGCTTGAGCTTTTACAGGCAGAGTACGGCTTCTGGAAAAAATCTCATCATCATCTTCTACATTCCAGTGCTTTCGAATCACCATGTTATTATTACCGCTGATTAAGATTCGACGGTGCTATGGACTTCACAAAGGTAATTGAAAACTAGCGGGAGCATGTTGGTACTTGTCAAATCAACATCGACGAAGACTACGTGATAAAGCAGAAAATTTACGAAATTATGCAATAAGTGTCATAAGATTGAAATTTCTAGGAACGGAATAAGGCGCAATTTCAAGTACAAACATATAAAGTTTGATGAGGGAAAATTTGTGTATCTTACAGAAGTCGCATCATAAATCTCAAGATGTATGTTGAAAACTCAGAGAGAAAGCCTCAAGTTAAACACGAAGGTGGCTCTACTTCAGATGTTTTTGAATTAGAAATTGATAATTCCATTAATCTGGTAAAGAGAGGAACTGAAAAGGAGATTCTTATAAAAGAGGTCAGTACAAAGAAGGAACGAACTCAACTGTTGTTTTCTAGGGAAAGAAATGTGATTTCTGAACTTAAACGACTTAGAAAAATACTGTGAAAATAAATATCTGTTTTTAATACAGGTGATTTCTATATTAAAACCATATCGGACATAGTGGGAGATGAAACCTCGAACACTTACTGGAGACATCAATTAAGAGTTGCAGTGGGAAGGAAAGAACCATTGTTAAAAAGATAATATTGCTCCGCACCCTTTACCGACCCTATTGAAAAAGGAGAAGGAAAATATCATACGGTTTTTCTTTCTCTTCCATCGTCTAGTAGTATGTATGACGAGCCGTCTTTGCCTTTACCTTTATATACATCTTATGAAATTTTTTCGCAATACATGAAATCTTTACTCATTTTTGAAGTAGTAAAACATATGATGATATGTCATAACAATAACTTCAATAAGTAATATGAACAACCATTAATACGATGAAAGTATTGAAGAATCAGGTTTTCGGAAAGATATATTACTGTTTTGAAATGGAAAGTTCAAATATCGAATTTCGAAAGAAAAACCAACCATTTTGATTTTTTGTACTTCGCGATTGTTATAAGCAGATATCCTGAATTTTTGGCTTCATTGTGTGAAATATTTCGCATTTAGAAAGGATTTGTATTGAACACAATGCTGTCAAATAAAAACAAGGATAAAAACTCTATTAAATACAAATTCAGGTGTTTTATATAGTAAAATGTGTATAGATTCAATAAGACCATTCAAAAAGGAATATGAAGCAGTCATAATACAAATATTACAGAATATCCTATTTATTATTGTTTTTTGTCGTTTTCATTATTTAAAGGAATATTTATTTGGTGCTTCTCTTCCATTGTTGAAAGCTAAGATAATATCCTATTGGGTTTACTTTTTTTCTTTATTTTATCACTTTTTATGTGAAATATGTAAAGAAAGTCCTCAAGTCATCTGTAAAGATAGAAAGAAAATAAGGAAAGAATGCCCTAAACCGAATAATTGTCGTTGCTTTGATTTAATTCATATTATCAGCATTTGTTTAGCCAATTAACATCCCAGATAGCAATTTTAGTTTGCAGCAAGTTTAAAGCACAAAATTGTCAGACAAGAGTGCAAGTTCACCACAAATTTGTCATGACAAGAGTGCAAGCTTGCAGAAAGCGTGCAAGTTAACGAAAGCTTCGAAGTCACCATGAAACGAACTTGCAGCAAGCTTTGACAAGCTTGTCGTGCAAACTCATTGCAAATAATAGCAAAAACAGAGTACGAACACAACCCGGGATAGAACTCGCGACGTACCGATTAGTAGACAGAGGTCGATAATACTAGACCAGTTCGGCTACGACAGGAGAGAGATATTTTGCCAATACATGGTCGCTTGATTCGTATCGATTTATTTTAAACTTTTTTCTCGATTTCATTAAATTTTGAGTTGAGAATAGATTTAAGTCAAAGAGAGACGATTTTCTATAACAACGTTTAGTAGAATAAATTATGAAATTAGAGTTCAAAAGTAATTACGTTAAAATGGGACAAAATGTGTAAGTTTATTTCAACAAACATTGACTGTTTTTTTCTAATTTTGTTTATAAACGCCAAAATTTCAAATAGAAGAAAAGGCGATATAGTTTTTTAAAGTGCGAGTGATATATTTAGTAAAAAAGATGGAAAATGTTTCAAAATTTTTATAAAAAAAGTTAGGTTTTCTACAAATTATCATTGATTTATTGAATTAATAAAAGAAGGAATCTAGAACTAGGAGATTCTATATAAAATCGGATGTTTTTTTTAAAAAAGAGACAAAGATAATTATCTCTTTGTGCTGTCTCTTTGCAGGAAGCTTGTTTTGCATACTTGCTGCAAGTTTGATTTGCAAAGAGGTGGCGCTACTTGTCACATCGAACTTGCTACAAGTTCGATTCAAGTTTGACGCGTCAAATTTTGCCATGACAAGTCAAAATCAAACTTTCTGCAAACTTACGTGCTATCTGGGATGATACCCAACGTAAAACGTACCGCGCTGTTTTCATGTTGAGATCATATTTGTTAAAGTTCGCGTCGATAACTAAAATTAGATCTTTCATGCCAGGAGCAAGTACTTGACTCCGATAGGGTCTTTCATTTAGATAAGGAACATAATAAGTGGAAGGCCACGAAAAGAAAAGGGCTAAATGTTTACAGCGATTCAAATTTAAAATTACTTTGACAAGGGCACTATGAAAATCAAATTATGCAAAAGCGGTTCATTTGAAAATATATCCCCGGCGAACAAGCTGGTCGTTGAGACAGATAGTTATAAATAATATACATAATTTAAACAGCAGTTGAACGATTACTATTCGAAGACTCGAGATTAAAAAATATCACTTTGTGAAACAAAACCCTCATCATTTGTTCATTTAATTTGTTTCTCTTTGAGAACAACAGAAATTCTACTCTTTGCAGTGCCAAAATGCCAATATCTTTCTAAATCTTGATGGTGTAAAGATTTTTTTAATGGACTGGAATTTGAATATCTTCCTTATATATCTGGCTTCCAAATTATAAAAGAAAAATTATACTATTTTTAGCACATGCTCCGAGAAAAAATGATTTACTACAAATATTCACATTTCCTCTAATATTGAAAGTATTTACTTAATATTTTAATAGAATGCTTCGCTAACATGTTTATTTATTTAAAGAAAAGCACACTACAGAAAACTCCATTTACAGAGTGCTGACAAACACACAAAGAACAAAAGTCACAATGAGTAAATAAAAAATATAAAAAATGCCTTAGAAAGCAAAAAGTAGACCACAGAGAAATCATAAAATCATAAAACTTATGCAAACGTATATGTAATTAAAAACGAAAACACATAATCACAAAACTTTAAGATACACTATGACACCAAAAGCCGTATTTTTTTTAAATTTAAAGCTCATTTCCAAAAAGCAAGGGTCAAAAAGTCAAAACACGCAAACACCGAGTCAAATAAAAAACACACCAGGAGTTTAAAAGTTTGAAAACGTAAATACACACTTGAGATTTTAAAAAAATGTAACTCTTAAGATAAAAATAAATCAAACACGGCGACAAAAAACTGTTCGACTACATAAGGACACGGAAAATCAAATAGTAAAAAAATCTAAAATGTTGTAGAAAGGCAAAATAAAACATGTCATGTATTTAAAAGATGCAAACATTTCGACTTAAAAGCACCTAGTGACATATTAAAAATGTCAAGTTCATCAGAGAACGTGTTAAAAATTTTAAAAAAACATATATAACGAGAACCTGTTAATATAATTAAATTTTGAATCTAAATTTGGAAAGGAACTCTGGTTTCTTAAAAATCTGGCGGGCACAGAGAAATCTATTGAGCTCATTATATCATTACAATCAATTGAACCATTAATAACTTTGTAAAAGAAAAGAACGCAATAAACATCTCGTCTGGAGGATAAACTAGGCATATTAAAAATATTACTTAGGAGTGAAGAAGGTACATCATGCAAGTAAAATCCATTTTTTTAAAAGTAAATATCTCAAGAAGTTGTTCTGTATTCGCTCAATAATTTCTATTTTGTTTCGGTAATTGGGATTCTAGATAATACTGCAGTATTCCAGATTGGAACGAATATGAGCGCAATATGAGCGTAAGTTCACTGGAAAATTCTCTGGTTCTACGCTTAAGAAATCCAAGCCTGCGATGTGTCTTAGAGACCATGGTATTGATATATTAGGAAAAATCAAGTTTGGAGTCAAAGATAATACCAAGAACAGTGATTGTATTTGAGCGTGATAAAACAAGATTGTTAATTTTGTATACATGAATCAAAGGTTGAGCCTTTCGAGTGTAACTAAGAACACTACATTTTCCAATGTTTAACACTCTCACTACGACATCCGCCCCAGCCGGCTTGGTAGGTTCTATACGAGCCGGGCGGATTTTCGGGCGGGCAAGGGTCAAACTAGGGGTTTGGGTAGTAAAGCGAAGTTCCCACAAGGGTTTCATCGGGGAGGGAAAACGTCTGCTATTCATGGCTGACAGTGATGAATTGATTTCGCCTGCGGGAAGCTTCCAATGTTTTCAGAAAGAATTACACTCTGAATTTCAAAATAAGATTCTGAAATAATTTTAACCTGTTATATTTTTTACTAAATCTGTGTTTATTTGAATGAAAAAATATTAAAGCTAAGAATACAGTTTAAAAATTTAAATATCTTAGAAATTCATTTATTAGAGTAATTTTTTTTTTCCGAATTTCTTGTAATGAAGACAAATATCATTTTGTACGTTAATAGATTAACAATGATTCCTTTAAAATGAGTTAACTTTTACTCCAGAAAATATAATTAAAATGATTTACTCATGAATATATAATTTTTTGATACACTGGGCTTGATTGAAGGATTCAAGATTTTAAATATAAACAAACAAAAATAAAACACTCGCAAGCTGTGCTAACTTTTATTAGTTTTGTACTTGATTTTTAAAATTTCTTGTAATTTTTCTTCTCGATGACAATACAATAGTTTTTATATTTTTATAACTTAATTATAACTTAATCTATTAACTGAACTAAATTTCATTTCCTTACAAGAGGTGTTCCATAATTGCAAATTTGTGTTAAAAATTATTTCAAGATTACATAATATTTATAATAATGAATTAAAAAAGATCAATCAGTAAGGAATAATTAAAATAGAATGCTTTTTCCTTTATATACAACTAAACAAAAGTGTACATTTAAAAATTGTTTTTATTAAATTTGTTTTTTCTTAAAACAATGCTGTAAATGGTTTGGTCAATAGCGTGTTAAATAAAGACACGTTATTTTATTTATTATTTTTTTTCTAAGCGATAAGGAGTCATATTATAAAATCATATATCAGTGATTTAACTTCATTTTTTAGAAAAAGATAAGGATTGATGTTTTTCTACGTGACATTTGAGGGACCAATAATTAAAACACATTCACTCTAAAAACTTTCCAAAGTGATTTAGGATTTGGAAAATTGGAAATTGTCGGAAACATTGTTTAGTCAATTCATTAAATTTTAGCTAATCTCAAAAATTAAAATTCATGAAAAAAATCAAAAACTTGACTGAATTTTTTACCGGCCAAATAAACATTTAGAAAAAAATAAAAATAGCTTCGACTAAAATATTTTACCTCAAACAATTTTAAAATATGGTAAAACCCACCGAATCTAACACAGTAGATTTACTACTTTCTGAGTTTGCTGCTTATATTGTTGATAAGTTACTTTATTTTATATTCTTTTTATTTAATAAAAAATTATTTTCTTATAAATTAGGTATTAAAAATACTAGTTGAAATTCAATTAATCACAAATAATTTAATCTTGAATCAACTATCGTGAGATATAATGAATGGTGTATCAGTTTTGTTAGTTAAATCCATTTACTAAATTCCATCTATGTTATACTCTTATATATAAATCACTTACAGTACTCTCAATTTTCTAGTTTATCTTTTTTCGTACAAAGGAAATATAGACGTTCGCAATTATTTTTTATTTCTTACAAACATTTGCGCTTTCCTCAAAAATAAATTCCCTTAAAATTGTTTATATTTCTCCTCTAGTCTAAGAAAGAAGCGTGTGTTTTTCATACAGAAACATATGTCTCTCTATGTGAAAAGAAGTCTGTTAACCTGTTGCATTGTCATTACAAAATGTACCATCAAATCAATCACCGAATGTCACTATAACTAGGTTAAAAATGACCAAGGAAAGAAAACGCTACATCTGGCCTTTACAGTCTATTTCAGAATCATTTATCTAGTAAGGAGTGGTAAAATTACTGGAACATGTGTCAGAGAGATTTTGCTATAGAATTGGGAGCCTTGCTTTGTAAAGGAGCTTATTTTCTCTTGTTCAGCGTGGATTGAACAGGACACAACTGAATTCCGAAGGGGATGTTCTAAATATTCCTTTTTTATTCTTAGTCATTTCTGAAGGTTACCAGTTTAGGATGCAACAGGTTAATTTATCTCTCTTAAAAGGGATACCATTTTTGTGAAAAAGAATCGTGAAGAATTATAATTCAAAAGTTTATCAAATAGCTAGTAAAAGGAATATAAATAGCCATGACAAATTTCATTTCCTGACTACGGTGCTACATATTATTTTATAATTAAATAAATTGTTTGAATATATTGAGCAAAATTACATTAAAAACAAAAATATTATAAGCCCCTACTATCGGGGTAACAATTGAAAAAATCCCATTATGTTCTCCATCGAGGACTGTGCCATTCAACTAGCGTCTACCCCTGGGTCACGTTCCAGTGCGCTTTCGACCACCAACTGTGAGGAGAAAAAGGGAGAAGGCGGACGAGTCCATTTCACGAATCCATATGTCAGCAAAACCTCCGTATACAAAGGTAGTAAGATTTTGAGGGCCGCTAGGAGTCAGAGGGTTAAGTGTAATCTGTTGCCTATGCACCACTTAAAAAGACAATCAATATCTCTTTGTAAAATAACATAATCTAAATCGGAACTTATTGAACCAAACAATTTCAAGTCGTCAGCAAATAAAAGGCATCCAGAGTACTTAAAAACACAAGTAAGGTCGTTAATAAATAAAATAAAAAAAGAGGTCCAAGATTAGAGCCCTGTGGGACACCGGATGTACTTGTAAAATCATGGGAAACAGCATTATTAAAATAAACATAGAGTGATCGCTTGCATAAGTAAGAAAGAAGCCAATCAATCAGATATACATGAAAACCAATACCTTGTAACTTTTTAAAAAGAATTCCACAAACCATAGAGTCAAAGGCCTTAGAAAAGTTGGTGTAAACATACATCATGGTGGACATCATACCCGTTTTTTAGTTATTTTTTAATGTCCCAAAATCTGTTCATTTTTCAAATTATATATCATAATCAATTTTTTGTCGAACTCTTGGATTTTTGCTCTCTTTTTTATTTGATTTAAATATCTCAAGAGCTATTCAATTTTCTATTATATGTAACATATCAAGTTAAAGACAATGAAATTGTCTTATAATAATTCGCAGTATTTTTTAGCTTTATTAGTCTTTGAGACAATTGATCTTGAATCTCGGTACAGTCTTGGATTTCGTCCCCTGCCTTAGTTTTTCTTGAATGTCAGAAAAAACTATTAAATTTTTAATTATGTAAGATACAGAAAATTAAAGAGCGTAAAATTCCCTACAATTACCTGCTTGTATTTTTATGTTGGCTTTAATAGTTTCTGAGGACATTTGTCTGAAATGAATAAGTAAAGTTTTAGTTCAGGATTTTCTCCCATGGTAAACCAGTCAACAAAGGTTTTCCAAGAAAAACAAAAAGTAATAGAGTTTTGAAAATTGGTACAAATGTTGTTGAGGGGCTTATGATGAACATACTAAAATTCCCGGTCCTGGGGTTGAGCCCACGCCGCCATCTTGGATTTTATCCCCCCTTTTTCTGTTTTTCTTGAATAACTAAATAACTATTCAATTTTCAAATTTTATGTGACCAGAAAATTAAAGAGCGTAAATACTTACAAATGTATGCTTTATTTTTGTTTTAGCTCTAATAGTTTCTGAGATAATGGGTCTCAAATTTGATTGCCATCTTGCATTTGATTCCCCTTTTTTAGTTTCTCTTTTCCTCAATATCTCGAAAACTATTTAATTTTCAAATCATACTTAATACAATAAGTTAGCGATTGTAAAATTCGCAAAGTATCCATGTTAGGTTTAATAATTTCCGAGATATTCAATAATAAATTAAAAGGGGTATAAAATCCAAGATGGCGGCAAATTTTTGAGACACGTTATCTCAGAAACTATAAAAGCTAAAACAAAAATAAAAGCATGTGTTTGTAGGGAATTTTATGATCTTTGCTCATTACATAAAATTGTAAAAGTGAATAGATTTCGAAATATTCTAGAAAAATTAAAAAAGGGGCCTGAAATCCAAGATAGCTATAAACTTTGAGACCCATTAATCTCGAAACCTATTAAAGCTGGGAGAAAATCAAACGTATGAATTTGTCGGGAATTTTGCACTCTTTAATTTTTTAAATAAATTGTAATTTGAAGATTGAATACTTTTCGAGATATTCAAGTAAAACTAAAAAAGGGGTGAAATCGAAGATGGCGCCACGAGCTCACTCCCCAGACCGGGGAATCTTAGTATGTACTTTAGTAGCCCTTCACAAACAAGTGTACCAATTTCCAAAACTATGCAATTTAATGTTTTTTTTTCAAACCCTTCGTTGACTGAACTATCAACTAAGAGTTTTTACAAATTCACCCAATTTCAGACCAATTATCTCTAAAACTTCTAAAGCTAAAGGAGAAATCAAAGCATCCATTTGTAGGGAATGGTACTCTCTTTAATTTGTTAAATCATATGTAATTTGAATGTTGAATAGTTTTAGAGATATCTAAGGAAAACTGAGAAAATGGGAGAGATTCCAAGATTGCGGTAACATTTGAAACCTGTTATCTCCCAGACTATCAAAGCTGGAAAAAAGTACAAGTATGTATTTTTAGGGAAATGTACGCTCTTTAATTTGTTAAATTATATGTAATTTGAATATTGAATAATTTTAGAGATATTCAAGAAAAACTGAGAAAAGGGGGAGAGAATCCAAGATGTCGGCAACATTTGAAACCTATTATCTCCCAGACTATCAAAGCTGGAGAAAAAGTAAAAGTATATATTTTTAGTGAATTGTACGTTCTATGATTTTTTAAATCACATGTATTTTGAAAATAAAATAGTTTTCGAGATATTTAGAAAAAACTAAAAATGGGGGGGGGGTGAAATCCGAGATGGCGCCGCGAGGTCAACCCCCATGACCGGGGACTTTTAGTATGTTCAACATAAGCCCCTCAAAAACATGTGTACTAATCTTCAAAACTATACTATTCCATGTTTTTCCATCCCGATTTCGGGCCTTCGTTTACTAGACTAATAATTTTATACTGTTTAAATAATACTAAAATTAATTTTCATTCTTGATGAAAAATTTTTGTTTTTTTGCGTGTCTTGTTACTATAATGAAATATCTTACAACTGCCGTAGTAAAAATGAATTAAATTATTGTGTCCTGAAAACAACGACACTCGGTTGCTCGTGTAAACAATTATAGCGATGTGTAATAAATTTTCTTGTCAGAATTAATTCCAATACGACGGTTATTTGAAAGATCTTTCAAATAATTAAATACAGAAATGAATTAAAATTTTGTAAGCAATATTTATTTTTGAGCGAAGTCTCCCTTCAAGTTTATACACTTCGTCCATTGATGATCGAGACTTTCTACTTCGTCCATGTTTCATGAATTGTCTAACTCTCCATAGCAGGCATTTGTTTCGGCAGTCACCTAATCGTTCGATGCAAATTCCATTCCATTCAGCATTTTCTCATATATGGAAAGGAGTTGTAATCCGAAGTACCCATATCTCGGGAACAGGAAACATGCGGAAAAGCGTGATAGCGTAAATCATCTGCTTGTGGTGAGCTTCATTTTGCAGAAGTGTGAGCTGGTGCAAATCGTGTTTAAAAAGAATCTTCTTTTCTCTTAAATGAGATTTTTTCTATTATTTCTTTCTATATATAATGCAGGGAAAAATCATCATATAGACTGGTGATTGTTTTCCCTTTCTGCAAATTTTTAAAAAGACCTTAGCTATAAACTTTCCAGCTGAAGGAGTGTTTTTAGCGGGCATATTATCCGTTTGTAACCCATTGCTTATTTACGACTTTGTCTCAAGCTGATAATGTAAATCCAAATTTCATCCTCTAATACAAAAAAATTTGCGTGTTTTGTTTCTGAAACGTAGTGAAGCAGTCTGGGTTTTTGTACACATAACAACCAAAACATCATTCATACACAATTTACAAATATATAATAGGGGAAGGTTGCAGAATTTCGACCACCTGGACGGCTTTTAATGTTGAGTGATAGATAATAATTTTAAATAAAATGAAGTAGGTAAATTTTTGTAGTTTAATTATCTTCAAAAGAAAATAATTAAATTTTTATGAAATACAATTTAATGTAGGGTAGAAAAACCACCTATAAAATTATGTCATCGGCCCAATTAAGGAAACTGCCTTCCCAAATTGGACCACTTATTTCCCAGTTTTGGCAACCAATTTCTTTATGCAATACTAAAGCAAAAATATTTTTTGATTCTCAAATTCCCATGAGCTCACAATGTATGACATTTTATTCACTGTATCAGGTCATTTTTTCTGTTTTCCTCACTTATGTTACGAAATGACGTAAGCTTGGTTTTTACTCTTTTTGAACCAGCATTTGATGCCATTAATGTCCTTTCGTGATTTCTTTTATATTTGCTATGACTTATTCACTTCCAATTTATAAGAAATATCAGTGCTTATAAATACTTTTTGGCTTTTCCTCTAGTTCGAAGTTATAGTAATATTGGTTTAAAAGGTATTAATTTAGGCAACTGTTTGTTTTGTTCAAGAACAGAAAACTATTCCCCTTAACTTGCTTTTAAACTATTTTTAAAAATTATTACAGCAAATAGTAGCCAAACAAGTTTCCTATCCAAGGATAATATAAGATTTTTTTGTTACTTCTTTTAATTCAGCGTAAGGACAAACAGTCTTTTGTTAAAATATTATATGAGGATCTCTAAATCTAAACGTTTGTTCTCAAACTGTGACCTCCACTTAATGCTTTCTTTTAAAAAGTGTTTCAAAAACCGTATTTACATAGCTTCAAAGTAATTTGCACTCTTTCAATAACACTGGGGAACAAAAAAAAACTATTTTTGTTTGCAAAGGAAATTTAATAGTTTTTAGGGCATCTTGTGACTAATGATTTTAAAACTAATTTTATTTTTGTCAAATTGATTCCAGATTTTTAAATAATACATATTGTCAAAATTTCAGTTATGTCTGCGGTAGGGAGGGTCGTACCGCTATACGAACAAGAAATAAAATTTTCATGTTGGTATACTGCGGAAAAATTTGCGAAATGATGAGAAATTAAATTAGTAAAAAAATAAATTAATGTCAGTTAGTCAGTTTTAGTTAGTAAGCAACATCATTATCATCACACTTTATTTTGTCTATTAAATGTACTAGATCCATGTATATGCATATCAAAGTTATTTAGGCCTAAAAAATATCAAATTTATTTATTTTTCTTTCTTTAGGTTATGCAAAATTTATCTCCAAAATGAAAATATTATTTGTCAGTTAAATAAAGTTAGTTAAATTATTAGTTATTTTGTTAGTAATCTTCATGCTTCCTGATTAGCATGCTTACCTAAATTTCTTTCGGTTAAACATCAATTAATGCTTCACTGGTTAATTTAGATTCTCTGCCTACATAAGAATATTAGATTCTCTACCCCTTACGATGCCGATGAGGGTGAGGAAAACTTTTCCAGATACAAAATTAATAATTAACTTTTCCCCATGTTTATAGATTACAGCATGTTAAGTCTACAACCAAATTATACGAAGCTTATAGAAAAGGTGACAATGTGCAAGCGAAGAGTTACATTATGTTTTTATTAAATAATTTGAATATTGGAGGGAATATGGATATCTGTAGTAAATTATGTTGACTACGCATGTGCAAAACAAAGTATAATTTTTTATTTAAAAATTTCGAAGCCAGATTTATAAGGCAGTTTATATAAAACTTCCGTTTGAATACGGTTAAGATTCAAAAAGGTTTCAGCATTGCAACGAACTGAATTTTGGTTACTCTCTGAATACAAGTTAAATAATGATGGTTTTTCGAAAGCCGATATTTTTTAAACTTCGAGCAGCAATGTAGAATTGTATAAAGATTAAAAATATGCTAAATACCCATTCGAAAACTCAAGTTTAAAAGATATCAATCAGTGGAGAACCACCCCTTTTCCTGTGTAGTAAAATTCAGCTTTCTTCAGTTACGATATTCTTCTGAGTCTAATTTGAATTTTTACATACACTAGCCTATACATCTGGGTTTGAAATTATAAATGAAAAATTACCCTATAATTTGCAATTAAAAGTTTTACTACAGATAATCATATTTCCAATAATACTAAAAATAATTACTTTAAACTCTTAAAATACTTCGCTCTTATATTGTCAAATATTATGCCAGTTTTGTAAAAATTGCTGAAAAATTTTCAAAAAACATGATAAAATATTTGGAATTTTTAAAGAAAACATTTATATCTTCCAAAATATACTTGCATTCAGCACACAAAACCATCTTTAAATGTTGCAAATCTTTATGAGCTTTCTTTGAAACGGGGCAAGTTCAATAAATTTTATTCTTCATCACTTTTCCGTTGGTACCTAAATGTGCATTTTAACGAATGTTCGCTGTGAAATGCGAATTCCGGCGACTGTGCATCCCATGATTCTCCAGAACTGTTGTGAATCATTGTATCCATATCAACTTCACTTTTTACGAATGTTGCGAATTATGCTTAACTTCTGAATACGAGTTTATATGTTCAAATAATGAACAAAACTGTTATTATAAGTTTCTTACTTCAATTGGTTGAAAAATGCAAGAAACCTTGACTGTGAATTTATCAAAATTTATTTCGTATTTAGGCGCATTTTAAAACAATAATGGTATTTAGATGAAATGTAAATAAAAACAATTAATTCTTATGAATATTATTCATAAAATTACCACTATTCTAAATTTGAAATTTAGAATAAAAATTTGTGTTTTCACATAGATTTATCCTCTTTCCTTTCAATTTTCCGCTTTGTAAGCGACTGGTGCCTGCAAGCTCTTCATTTCAAATCATAGTCGCGATTTAATTTTCTTTAACGATAATATCTTTTATAGTCATATAAGCGTACCTTAATCAGATTATTCAGGGCTGCCCAAGGTTCTAGTTTAAAGGTTTAATACACCTTTTATAACTTACAAAATATACATTAAACTAATCGGAAATTTCTATTATACTAACACATATAATAATATCGCTCTCTTTCGATAAAAATTTTCATCTTTGTCTTGCTGTTATATTTTAAAACCATTATGATGTGAAAATTATCTGCGATATCAAACATTATTCTTTTGGAGTATTTAAAGCCATAGTATTTCGATAAAACTTTTGTACAGAGTTTTGACTCAGAAATATTTATATTCAAAACAATATATTAAAAGGTTTATGTCGTTGTTTTTTCTTTTTCTAGTGTAATATATTATTTATATGTTATGCTGTATTATTTCCCGAATTGTGATTCTTTTATCTGTGTATACACATCATATTAAATATATTCTAATTTAGTAACACTGCTGTAAATTAAAAAAATATGGATATACAAACTTTAGACACGTTTCATACATGTTATGGTGGTCATCAAAAGTGCAGAATGAAAGAAAATTACTTCAGTACACCCTAACTCATTGATTATTTGTTCTGATTCCATATGATAGAAACAACTTTATGGGCATTTCCAATCCTTTTACTGCTTTTAAGCATTTGAGAAACTGTCAGAGTTCATGCGTACTATATTTAATGTAACTGTTTATATGTTATTTCGCACTTTAGTAACCTTTCTATTGCAGTTGTTGCAAACGTTATTTCTATCGCAAACGAAATGTTCTTAGTAGATGATAGAGAAGAAACTTAAGCTGAAATCAGTTCATCGAAATTTTCGCTAACTCCTGGCAAAGTCTTACATATGGCGCCACGATACCGGATAATGTTTAATTGTAGTTGCAGTTAACTCTTGAAAGGTATCACACAAAATTTCATTCAGATATATCTCCGATGCTGTATTTGGCACTCACTTACATCGATTAAGTAAAGAGATTTCTGAAAAATATATGAATAGACTTTTGCGCTGTGATAGAATATTATTTTCCTAAAGTACGGCTCAACAAACAAAATATAAGCTTTAAAAATATTAAGGTCTATCTGCACCTTCGACTAGAAAAGGTTGTAAGTGGTTTTGTAACTTTCGAAGAGGCCATATGGGCCCATAGAACCGTGAACTGACATAAAACCATGTTGAGATCACTAATCGAGAAATCATTGAAAAATCCATGATGTAGTATGGATAACAGAAGGGTGAAGATACTTGAAATTCTACTATTGTTAACATGAAAGTTTACATGATATTTTGCGTGAAAAATTCCGCTTGGGAAAATTCTCCGCAAGATGGCTTGCGCAATTGATCATCATCAATCAAACAGGTATTATCAGGAAAATGTGGATCTGCTTCTACGGGATTTATAAGGATTTTTGCTTCTTTTTGTAAAGGTTAACGAATCTTGGATTCACCAGAATTAGCTTTAGACAAAGTAGCAACTAAGAAATGTGTTTCAAGTTGAAACTCTATTCCCCAAATTGCAAATTCTGTTCTGTCTGTTGGAAAGATTTGGAACATTATGTTTTGGATTTTCGTGGTCCTACAATTTTAGACATTTTGTAAAAAGGCAGAGCATTTACAAGATTTTATTATATTTTAGCTAAATAATTTTAAAAAGAAAAATAGTGAAAACAACCTCACATAAATAATAAATAAAATATTCTTTTTTTCTTAGATAATACATCAGCTCTCACTTCTGGACGTCCAAACCACCACGTCTTTTTGCATGACTCCTATTCTGGAGATTTGGCTCCTTCGGAATGCTGCCTCTTCCGAAACTTGAAAAATGGCTAACTGGAAAGAAATCTTTATCGATTGAAGAGGTTATTTCTTGAACAATTTTCGACTTTGAATGTTTCAACAAATGAAGTGATTAATATATGAATGGAATAAGGAATCTCGCGCATCGTTAACTACAACTCGAAACTGGTGTTTTTAATTTTATAGCTTTTGAAAACGGCGTGAAACAATATGAATGTTTGAATTTTAAAATACGACCAATAAATGTGAGATGAAGATATATAGTTAAGAAAAATATATAAAATGAATTTAAAGTTCATTGATAAATTTAAAAAAAAGTTGCTAACTGCTTTATTGCTATAATTATGCGAAAATGCATTTATAAAAATTTTACTCAACATTCTATAATTCATTATTTTGCTAAGAATTGGAAATTGGAATTAATTGGTAATATGTATGCATTAATAATTTGTTGTGTTAATGATATATATTGTATAAGTAATTTGTTTATTAATAATATTTTGTGAATATGTGAGCTTTTTAGATTGCTTTTAATACTAATTTGAGATTCTAACTTCTCAAAAGTCACATAAATTTGAATATCCATTATTTAGCAGTCATTACATTCTACTGTATTGATTATTTTGTGAATCTCCTGCGCAATATTTCCATTTTTAATTTTTAAAAAATATGAATGGTTTTCTGCCGAAAGAAGATAACTCCAGTTTTTCAGAACATCGTTGGAATCTCTTGAAAATTCCAGATTGCTAATTATGTGAAAAATATCTGTTCCATACATTTCCTAAATTTTCCTTATATATTAAAAAAGTATTTTCATTCAAAAATATATCTAATATCTTTAGATAAAATATTTTGCTCCAGACTCTCATACGATAGAGGTAACTTCTATTTACAGCAAACCCTTCGACCTTAGTTTTGCTAGTTATCTTCCAGTACTTATACAATATCAAATATGGCACTCAGTATAACCTTTCTCATTCGGTAAAGAATAAATCTTGTCTTTATTTCTAAAGGCAGATCAAAAGATGCAAAAAGTCAAGGGCTTAATGTTTAACAGACTCTTAAGACTCCATACCATTTTCAGTATATAATAATCATTGAATTATATAATGATCACTGAAAGATTTTATTACTGTTTTAGTAGCGTATAAACGAGACTATATAAGAAAATGGATTTCAATAGGAAAAGGTCAATATAAATAAAATTATAAAGTATATTTTGTATTTTATTATTACTTCTAAGCAAATTCTTTCTGCCGAAATGGGTTAATTTAACAATAGTATTTTATTTCATTTTCATTATTTTTTCATAAACTTATATTAAACTCTCTTCAATTTAATTTCATCTAAGATTATATCAACTATACTTTCCCTTGGTAATTGCTATTTGAAATATTTTTAAAATATGCTGTGATTGTAAATTCAGAACCAATTCTGGTTAAATATCCACGAAAAAAAAATAATATTATGCAACAAACTTCAAACTACCTAATTAAAACAGGTTTTATCATTGATATATATTTAAACGAGTTGCGAGGTTACATTTATTATTGTTTTAATTACTTTTATTTCAATGCTGTATTGTAACTATTCGGCCCTTAATTCTGTTCGATTCTTCTTCCTTCTAATTTTACTATTTAATTTCATGTTGATCCTTTTTGATTTTCGTTATATTTATTTTAATTGAAATTTATGTTAGTAGAGATATTTTATTCTTATTATGTTTCTTTTACAATTTTTGTAAGAATTTTCTAAGTGTTTTCTAAATTTTCCTTAAAAAATTATTATTTTCACGTATTATTTCCTTCATCAAACTTTTATGCTACTTTGTTGTGTTAAATTATTAGAAACCAAAATTGTTAAAATGTCTAAATTCGTATTATGTTCTTTTAATATTATTTGTTTTCGAAATTATGTTTTTAAAATTTAATTTTGAACTTTTTTTGGCTTCCAATCAAGTATCACGCATTTCTGGTTCCGAGTTCGTGGGTATGCATGGTGATAAAGTACTTTTGCTTACGAAAAACAGTTATTGAAATTATAGGGAAAGAATGCATTATTTGGTTCGATGAACATTTCAGTCGGCTTTAAATGCACTCCCTTTCAGCGCAATATATTGTCCGAAATCTCCATGATGTTGCTGTGATATTCTGAATGCCTCACAATATCTCAAAGATGTCGCATGAATATTGTTGGGCCTATCAATGCAAATAGGGCTAAATTTGCCATTAAAAGGTACTTACTGATTTATTAACCGGTAGTATCAGCCTTTGGCAAACCCTTTGTTCGGCACCAAATATTGTCTGTCCTATTTAATAATCTATTATTGTTGTGGCTGCTAGCTCCGATACGAGATTGATACCGGCACAGCATGGTGATCTTTTGGAATATCCCTACAGTCGCGGTAGTAGCTCTGCACTAAAGCGTGAGACAAGATCCTCCGATCTATACATGGGTAGTTCTGAACACCTGTTCAAGTGGCCTCAAAGAAAAAAGACAGGAAGAGTGAAGACCGAGTTGTGTCGAAGTAGTTGGATCTCTACTGACACGCGGCTGAGGGCGTTCGATCTAGCAGACATGTGGATTCTTTTGTGCACGAAGAAGCATTTTCTCTTCTATTTCAACCTAATGAGTATACAACAAAGCGGGCGGAGAGAACGACTGATACCAAATTCGATCATAATGAAACTTCTTAAGATTATTTCACATTACAAACGAGCAGACAAAAAATGATTATTTTGTTTGTCTTCTTTTTGTTTGTTTTACAAGAAATAATCATTGAATTGAACCAAAAATGATTAACTTATTGATTTTGAGATACTTGAAAAAACGTCATTAAAAAGGCCTCAGAGAACTCTTTGAATAGAACAAGGTTTTAATACACTCCCGTGAAATATAATAGTAGAAATTTAAAAACTTTGACCATTTTCATTAGTGAATAACACGGCACTCTAATATAAGAGAAGAAATTCAAATAATTTATTAATTCTAATATAATCTTCTAATTAACCCTTTAGCTATGGTTCGTCCCTCCGTTGAAGCTCCATTACCGAACCGGACACCGCGCCAAAGGTGAGCACATAACGCGTGAACATGCTTTGCGTCTTAGTCTTACATGAAAAGGGACTTCCTTTAAAACAATATATTCAAAATTTCTATATAAGCTGTAATTATTATAAATTATAATTATTATGTATTCAAATATAAATAATATCTAATATATAACACAAAAATTAATTAAAGCTTGAATGAATTCCGCTGGGATTATCCGGCGCTCGTCTCCCCTAGTAACACAAAAATACTGTACAATATTGTACGATATTGAATAATATTCGCAATATTGTATAATATTTTACAATATCATATAATAGTACATAATATCGAACAATCTTGTACAATATATCGGACAACATTTTGTGCTAACTGGGTCTACGAATCACAATCGTGCATGCCAGAGGTGGCCGTTCATCTCCGCAAGTTGCTTTGTGACTGCCGTCTGTAGCTGGCGTAAGGAAGGAAAGGCTAATGATACATAACAAAATCATACATATTGTGAAGTAAGAAATATATTGCTAAAGGATCACTGCAATCACATGATGAAGTTAAATGTACAAGGCGTCAAATCTAATTGTGGTCCAGCAGCTAATTTCTAAATCGCTAGAGACAGGCATATACTTAAAGTAATAAAAATGCTTTAAATGAATATTCGAAACTAATCGTGGCTCAATAGCTAAATTCTAAATCTATGGTAATAGACATATACTTGGAGTGAGAGAAATGCTCTAAATGAAGTAAAAAATTATTTATTGTTTTTTCAGTAAATAAAAATATTACTGACAAAATCGTGAATACTGCATTTTTCTATAGCCCTACGTGTCTGTTAGTCACATTCGGAAAAGTATTCATGACAGACGAACATCTCTATTCCAGACGATATTAGGCTGTCCCCAGGAAGATCTTTTAATCAAAAGGTAGAGTTTGCTAGAATCGGCCGTCGTTTCAAGAATATAATGAATGCTGTAAGTTGTCCATTCGTTGAGAGACCCAAAGTCGAGAAACAAAGCAGCTCTCAAGCCATTTAGAGATTAGATCTTCCAGAAAATCATAATATCTCATTTACAGAATTATATTTTATGTATAATAATAATAAAAGTAATACATTTAGGCGGGTATAACTATTCAGTAAGTTTTATTTTCTACTCAACAATCAGAGAAACATAATGGTCAGAAAAAAAGTTAAAAAGAGTTAAATATGAAATATTGAAATGTCCTAAAGTAGAAATTGTAAAAATAAGCAGGTGCTATTTTTTATTGAATTCGACGCCAATGTAATCGAAGCATTTTTTCATTCAAATTCTTCTCTTGATGAGAAGAAGACATTTATAATTGAATCCACGCTCATAAAAAGCGAGCTACGTTTTTCTCTTAGAATAAAATATGGAGAAACTAATTATCTTACACTTTGATTGCCGAAAAAGTTTTCCTAACAAAACTCCTTTACATGTTGCCAAATTATAGTAGATAGCTGTGTGTATATAATTCCACCATCGTACACTTCTCTTCGGAAGATCCCTTGACCAACAATAAAGAATGCATATATACTTGTTGGGACATAAATTCCCAAAAGCTTCCAATGAAATTTCATCAGATTTGTTTCACTGGCTGCCGAATATGGACTTCATAGGCGTTAAATTCCTAATATGTATAGCTCATAGGTGTGGAGGGCGAATTAATAACACCACACTGATGATTATGTTTTAATGTTGTTGGCTAAGCAACCCCCAGACAACCTAAGAAGAGAGAGTTCCCAATCGAGAACATTCTTTCCGAAAGCGTGACAGTTTAAAAGTTCGAGAGATATAATCTGGACTATGATTGGATGAAAATCAGCAGCATTTCCATAAAACAACCTGGAAGGTGGCATTTGAAATTCGTCCCAATCAAGAATAATTTATAACGAAACACAATAATAAAATATTGGTGGAGGGAGAGACTGTTCATAGATCTGAGGCAGGTGAGAGAAAATAATTGCGAAGAAAAGGAAAAATATCACGACCAGTAAGCTTAGTTTTGTGATTCCGGGCTTACTCGTGAACCCTTTGAAACTCTGTCATATTGTACAAAATTACTGACGTAAAAGTTTTTCTGCAGAAGCATTTTACAATCAGAAGTTCAAGGACAGGAATAGCGGGAAGAAAACCCTCAGGAAGACACAGAGAATATTTAGTGCGACCTCGCAGAAAATGTGGGTATGAGAGAATCTGATTTTTTTCTTTTTTTCCCTATTGAATCTATTTTTATGGTAAAAATGTATACCTCTTTTTTAAACAATATTTTGCAAAAATTAATACGTCTTGCGTTTTCAATAAAATTTTGTATATCTATTTCGATTGCTACAAAACTGGCCAAGTACAAAAGAAAAGTTTAAATTTCTGCTCCAAAACTTCTTGATAAATTTCATTCTGAATCAAACTGCTCAAATGCCGTCGGGTTTCACAGGCTCCGGGTCTTGTTTCCATAACAAATCGCGCAGGAAAATACATTTTCTTTAAAAAGATATATTTTTTGTGCTGGTTTACAGACTATTAAGTATTGAAAAATTATTTTGGAAAAATCTCTTTTGGGCTTTGCATTTAAATGAAGGAGATCAATGAATGCTTGCACTTCCAAAGTATTTATGAAAAGATTGGCTTTACCGTCCAAGATTACCTGAATTCATCTGTACATAGGTATTAATAGACTTCTATCTGATCGATAAATATTTCCAAGAATTTTGATCCTATTATACGACTTTTGCTTCATGAAAATTCTCCAGTAATCTTATCACGATGTTGTGTGAAAGTTCTCATATTTTTGCGAAGTTCTTTTTTACACCATTTTTAATTGAAGCCATCTTACGGTTTACTACACCATTTTAACTCTAGACTTCTAAATTCAAAAATATAGGATCAATTCTTCAATTCCTTTCAGAATTCGACTTATGATCTCAAACTAGTTCAAAATCAACAATTTCTTTATTTTCTTCAGTAATCGATTCTTAATTAGTTGATATTTCAGATAAAAGCTGTTCTAGACTTTCTATTTCATATTCTTAGTTCGAATAGAGATAAATTGTTCTCTCGATCTATATGTTCGATAAATCGATCTATATGTTCTATTTAGCAACCCAACACAGATACGTGAACACGCGCATCGGCATGAGATGCCCCACCTTCTGGTTTCTGAGATAACAAATGAGGAGAAATTCTTGAAATACTTGAGTCAGCAAGTAAATGACCTTTAATGCAGCTACTGTGAATCTGGAAGTTTATCGTTGAGGAGTTAATTTTCTGCAATAAATTCTTGCTGCCTCCGGTCATTGTAGGCCCAATGCGCGTCCTCCCGTCTTAAAAGAAACAAAGTGTCATATAATGTTTCGACCCTGTAGATATAGACATCAATATTTTCAGGCATAAATTAAAGTTGGAAGAGATTTTTTGGCCTGATAATTTGTATCGGGTAAAGTTCTAATGTGAAATAGTGTTACCATTGGGAAAGTTATTATGGCCTCGCTGAAAGAATCAATGAAATTTCCACCAATTGTGCTACGGAATAGGACCGCTTAGATATACGGTGGCCTGTACCAGTACAATCTTCTGACGAATCTAAATACTTGTTGATTATCATTGACGATTATTCTCAGTGTTTCACAGCTCATTTTCTTAAATATATCGATACTTTTGTCGGTATACAATATATTCAACCCAAAAGAAATCGGAAACGAGAAAAAAGAAGAAAAAATTGCAGAGCATGACATCGAATTAGAGTTTACATATAACTTTTAGGAGATCATTAATGAAAACAGGTATACATTTAATCCTACAATATACTTATCAACGAAAATGAAAGGTGTGGCTGAAAGGTTCAATAGGAAAATGATTTAAATTGTTAGGATTAAACTAAATTTAACGAAGCTTCCTCAATTATTAGGAGTGGAGTTAGTAAACACTGTTAATTATTTGAAAAATTGACATTACCCTTAAATTTTTTAATGGGAAGTCTCCTTTAAATTATTATAACAGTTAAAAAAAATTAACGAAATAATATATTTCGACAGCAATAACTATTTTTTAATCAATTTCATTAAAAATCATTTGTATTACCAAGTCATATTATTCGGGAATTAATCTGTAAAATTTTGGAAAACAAAAATTATGCATATTTTGTGAATTCATACCGCATGATCATCATTTTGAAATGCTACAGCAATAGTACAAAAATAAAACAAAATTTTATTATTTCATATAGGAAAGCGAAAATAATATTTCTAAATATTACAAACTGGTAAATCATTTAAATTTGATGAATGTTTTGAAAAACATTTTAAACTTACTGAAGAGAACATCGATTTTTCCTGACGTACTTGTCATAATTCCACAATTTAATAAATAAAAAATAAAGGTATGAAGAATGTATACTATGCAAAAGAAAATTCCATTTATAAGTACCAAAGATCCAAAATGCCGTCAATTAGGTTGGGTTTCTTTGGAAATGAGAGGATTCGAAGTATTTAAATCCGGTATCCGGGAATGGGGGCGCTTCAATCGTTTATGACACGCATGCTTATGAAAATATTACAAAATGCGGAATCATTTAAATCAGATTTCATGAATGTTTTGAACCATATTTTAAACTTACTGTTCTTATATTGGTAACTGTTATTTTAACAGGTATTTTGAAGAGATCATCATTTTTTCTTTGACATAATTCCACAATTTAGTAAATAAAAAATAAGGGTATCCAGAATGTATACTATGTAAAAAATTCCATTTATCCATACCAGAGATAAAATACGGCGTCATTTCGGTTGGGTGTCGTTTGGAAATGGGAGGGTTCAAAGTAGTTAATTTCCACAAATAGGCGCGCTGCTATTGTTTATCACACGCATGCGTAAAACCTCTGTTTCTTTTCATCCTTAGTTACATCAACATATCAAGAATATTACCTAGCTTGAGTCTTCTTAAGAATGATACAATTTTGGCAAATATGGAGATATTGCGACAAGTATAGTAACATTCATATCAGATCCGAAACAAATGCTAATAACACTAATTTTAATTTCCAGCCCAAAATAAAACTCCAATCTTTATGTTAAAGAAACGTCCATGTAGTTTCGTTGCCGTGTTGTATGAGCAAAATTTGAAAATTTTACATAGACATTTTTTTAATATTAAAAGTGGTAATTCTTTATTCCTAACTATGCAAAAGATGATTTCTCATTTTGAAATGAACCTTATTTATTCTCGTTTCTGAAACTAACTATATACTTTGGGAAATATGGAGGTATTGTGAAAAGTATTGTAACTTTCACGTTCTCATAACACACCTGAAACTAATGGTAATAACACTAATATTCAATTACCAGCCCAGAAATTAAACTCTAGGCTTTGTTTTAAAGAAACTTACTTTGGTTTCTTGACATCCGAATGAGAAAAATTTTAAAATTTTATATAGACATATTTAAATATTAAAAGTGGTAATACTTATTTTTCAAATATTAAATTCTAACTATGCAAAAGATTATTTCACATTTTCACATGAACCCTATTTATTGCCGTTTGTAAAGTTTTCTAAATATGTAATTTTTTCCAAATATAAATATAGAGTGCACACACAATCCGTAGACATTTGAAGAAACCATAAAATATAAGCCGATTTTAAAATGGGGCACATCATACACATTGTTTGGTTCTTTCTTCGAACTGAAAAAAATTTAGTAGAAAAACTTTCCTTCAGCGGCACTATAAGGAGCAACTTCCCAGAAGAAATGCAAATTACTCTGTGATTAATAAACCTGCAGTACCCAACAATTCAATTTACGATTACTTCAGTTGCATTCCAAGCAGTTTATAAGGGTCCGGTTCTTGCCCGCGGCTGTTGCATTTTTCACCAATATCTACTAGTCTATAAAAGAGGATGCCGCACTACATTGTGCAAATGCTTCAGCTTTTACAGGCAGAGTACGTCTTCTTGAAAAAATTTCGTCATCATCTTCTATATTCAAGTGCTTTCACATTATCATGTTGTTATTACCGCTGATTAAGATTCTACGGTGCTATGGTTTTCATAAAGGCAGTTGAAAACTATCGGAAGCATGTTTGTACTTGTCAAAGCAATATCGGCGAAGACTAGGTGATAAAGAAGAAAGGTTACTAAGGTTTGCAACACGTGCCAGAAGATTTAAAATTTATAGAGCCGAAAAAAGGAGCAATTTCAA
The DNA here is from genome assembly GCA_013235015.1 of Araneus ventricosus. NCBI lineage: Eukaryota > Metazoa > Arthropoda > Arachnida > Araneae > Araneidae > Araneus > Araneus ventricosus. Next base: position 34,049 of record BGPR01009428.1, read on the forward strand.
ATACAAACATATGAATATGACGAGGAAAATTTGTGTATGTTACAGATGTCGAATCAAATCTGAAGATGTAAGTTGAAAACTCAGAGGGATAACCTCGAGTTCTATATGAAGCTGGCTCTAATTCAGATATTTTTGAATTAGAAATTGATATTTCCATAAATCTGGTAAAGAGAGGATCTCAAAAGGAGATACTTATAAAGGGGGTCAGTACAAAGACTGTTGTTTTCTATAAAAAGGAATTAGACTTCTTATCTTAAACGCCATAGACTGTAATACAGTAAAATTAATATCTGTTTCTTAATATAGGTTATTTGCATTTTAAAACTTTATCGGACATTGTGGAAGATGAAACCTCGAACACATACTGGAGACATCAATCAAGAGTGGCAGTGGGAGGGAAACCCCCACCTTAAAGGAACCCATGGCCAAGCAGAGAGATATTTTTCAGACGGTTTGCTCTGACCTATAAGTTCGAAAGGATTTTCCGGTTTCATAATTTGTATCGGGTGAAGTTCAAATGTGAAATATTTAAACCATTGCGAGAGCTACTGTGGCATCGTTTAAAGAATCAATGAAATTTCGACCTATTGTGCTATGGAAAGGGATCGCTTAGATATATGGTATCCACTACCAGTACAATCTTCAGACGAATCCGAATACTTGTTCATCATCATTGATGATTAATTTTCGTCATTTCATTTTTATGATAGAGTCATCTAATTCGAGAATTAATCTATCAAGGTTCGGGAAAATAAAAGTACTGCATATTTTATAAAATCATACTACATGATAAGCATTTTGTAATGCTACAAAATTAAAAAAAATAATATTTCATATACAAAAGCGAAAATAATATTTTAAAATATTACAAATTGGTAAATCATTTAAATCAGATTTCAATATTTTGAAAAACATTTTAAACTTAATGTCCTTATGTCGAAGATCTTGAATAATAGGTATTATGAAGAAAACATCGATTTTTTCCTGACGTACTTGTCATAATTCCACAATTTAATAAATAAACAATAAAGATATCCAGAATGTATACTATGCAGAAAATCCATTTATCCATACCAAAGATCCAAGATGGCCTCATTTCGGTTTCGTTTCGTTGGAAATTAGAGAATTGAAAGTAGTTAATTCCGATTTCCTCAAGTGCGAGTGCTGCAATCGTTTATCACAATCATGCGGAAATCCCCATGTGTCTTTTCCTAATTAGTTACATCCACAAGTCAAGAATAATACCTAGCTTGAGTCGTCTTAAGAATGATACATTTTTGGCAAATGTGGTGCCATGTGAAAAGTATTGTGACACTGACGTTTTCGTATTACATCCGAAACAAACGATTTAACACTAATTTTCATTTACCAGCCCAGAAATAAAACTCTGGGCTTTATATTAAAGAAACTAAAGAGCATAATCGGAATCAGTTGTTTGAATGAAACTTTTAAATTTTATATAGGAACTTTTTCAATATTAAAAGTGGTAATACATATTTTTCAAATTTCCAAATCTCAATTGCAAACAAATACAGAATATGATTTCCCATTTTGGCATGAATCATTTATTCCCGTTTATAAAGCATCTAGAAACTCTTTTTTTTCGAAACATAAATACAGCGTCTAAAAAATCCGTAAACATTTCGAGAAACCATAAAATATAAGCCGATTTTAAAGTGGTGCACTTCGTGCACATTCCTTGGTCTTTTCTTGGCATAGAAAAAAATTTAGTAGAAAAATTTTTCTTAAAGCGGAACTATAAGGAGCAACTACTCTTAAGAAATCAAATTACGCTGTGATTAATAAACTTGCAGTACCCTACAATTCAATTTACGATTACTCTAGTTGCGTTCCAAGCACTTTATCATTCCCCGGTTCTTGCCCGAGGTTGTGGTATTTTTAACAAATCTCTAATAGTCTATAAAAGAGGCTACCGCATTCGATTGTGCAAATGCTTGAGCTTTTATAGGCAGAGTCTGGCTTCAGGAAAAAAATCTTATCAACATCTTCTACATGCCAGTCCTTACACATCTCCATGTTATTATTACCGCTGATTAAGATTCTACGGTACTATGGGCTTCATAAAAGTAGTTGAAAATAATCGGGAGCATGTTTATACTTGTCAAGCAACATCGACGAAGACTAGGTGATAAAGCAGAAAGGTTACTAGGTTGTGCAACACGTGCCATAAGATTTAAAATTTCTAAGGCCGGAATAAAGCGTAATTATAAATACAAACATACGAAATTTGGTGAGGGAAAATTTGTGTAGGTTACAGGTGTCGCATCATAAATCTGCAGATGTATGTTGAAAACTCAGTGAGATAACCTCAAGTTATCTATGAAGGTGGCTCTAATTCAGATGTTTTTGTATTAGAAATTGATAATTCCATAATTCTGGTAATGAGAGGATCTGAAAAGGAGATACTTGTAAAGGAGGTCAGTACAAAGAAGGAATGAAGTCCACTGTTGTTTTCCAGAGAAAGGAATTATAATTCTTAGCTTAAATGACATACAAAAATACTGTAAAAATAAATATCTGATTTTTAATACAGGGGATTTTTATTTTAAAACTATATCGGACATAGTGGGAGATGAAACCTCGACAACTTACTGGCGACATCAATGAAGAGTGTCAGTGGGAGAGAAAAGAAACATTGTTAAAAAGATAAGATTGTTCCACACTGATTATCGACCTTATTGAATAAGGAGAAGGAATTAAGCATTCAACATTTCGGGAACTCGGCCGTCGTCAGACAGTTTGCATGACGGGCCGTCTTGGACGTTAGGGCCATCAGAGGGTTAAAAACATCTTATGAAATAATTCCGCAAGACATGAAATTTTCACTCATTTTTGAAGTAGTAAATCATATGATGATATGTTATAACAATAGCTTTAGTAATTAATAATGACACGGACTTGCTGAATGGTCAATGGCCGAATGGTTAGAGCGCTGCTCTGCGATGCCAAAGGACTCGGGTTCGAATGCCTGTACTTTTATGTTTTGAATTATTATTTCGATTATATAATTTATAGCATTTATGTAAATTTCTTATATGTAAATTACCCCTTAATTATGCTTATTAACTGTAACTGTATTATTAACTGTTTCGCCAACTGTATATAAGCAGATGTAATATTTAGTTCTGGGAATAAAGTCTCGAGTTGAGATTAGCGAGCTTTGTCTTTATTCGATTATAGTAAATGCATCCAATCGATTATCCACGCTAACTTTATCTACGCGACAATATGAACAATCATTAATCCGAAGAGAGTTTTGAAGAATCAGGTCTTCAGAAAGATATGTTGATGTTTTGAAATGGCAAGTTCAAAAATCGAACTTTTGAAAAGAAAACCAACCATTTTGATTTTTTGTACTTCGCGATTGTTGTCATCAGATCTCCTGAAATTTGGCTTCATTCATTCATCTTCTGAAATTCTTCGCGTTTAGAAAGGATTTGTATTGAACACAATGTTGTCACAAAACCAGAATGAAAACTCTATTAATTACAAATTCAGGTGTTTTATAAAATAAAATATGTATCGATTCAATAAGATCATTCAAAAATTAATATAAAGCAGTGATAATAGAAATATTATAGAATGATAAAGGAATACAGATATAAAGCGCAAAAGAGAAAAAAATGGGAGAAATCGATGTAATTTTATTTTGTCTCAGCAAACAATTAATCTTAACTCCAATGTTAAAAGTTCGTTAAAGCAGTTAATGATTCTTTTATTTGATTACATTCTCTCATAAAACAAATCTGACGATTTTAAACTGGGATTTACAAAAAAAAATCTTCATAAGAAGATGCAACTTAAAGCTACAAATTCAACACAAATATAATAAAATCAGTAAATAAATATTCCATGACATCTCACTGCACATTTAGAAACAAATTTACAACTGAAGGTCAGCATTAATCAATTTATTTTGATACAAGCTTTATAATTAGAGAATTATTGTAACATTAAACTCTCAATAAAACATATTTACAGTCTGTAACATTCGCTACAGCTAATTAACAGTCAAAGAGACATAGAAAACTTTTACTCGTGGATCAAATCACCTGTTAATATATCTGGCAAAATGCAGAAATATTAAGCGTCTGAACGATTAAAATATGAGCTTCCATATGAAGGACATTATAAAATATCACATTAATTTCACAATAGAAACAAAACTTATACATTTTATGCACATACGAGCCCATTTTGTAACAAAATGACATTTCATTTGTGAACTACAGTTTGAAACGAGCATGTAACTACCTCGCCATTTTCCAACCACGCCTCTTCATTTTCATCATACACACTAATTAACATTAATCAACTAGTGAAAGAGAAACTGAAATAAACCTGAAATTTGCCACATGTCTCTGTGATAATCTCATCAAGATGTTTAAAATCGATTGCAAAATTTCATACTCGCAAGACTAAAAAGGAGAAAATAATTATTTAAATAAAATAAAAATTTTAATATACCACGTTTTCAAAACTGACTAAAAACTATAAAATAATTTCTTCTAGCCCAATACAGATTTATAACCCCATACAGATACAGATTTAAAACGAAAAACATGGGCTCATGCAATATTTAATAGTAAGGAGTAGCTGTCGTTGAGAAAACTCGCATAACAGTTCATATCATTTCCAGTACGATAAAATTGTTAGTGACTTAAATAATTTATGCATCAATTATCTATTGCATGCGCCCCACGTTTTTCGTTTTAAATCTGTGTCTGTATTGGGCTAGAAGAAATTATTGTATACTTTTTAGTCTGTTTTGTAAACGTGGTATATTAAAATTTTTATTTCATTTAAATAATTTATGGTAAAAATATATACCTCTTTTTTAGATAATATTTTGCAAAAATTATTATTTCTTGTGTTTTCAATAAAATTTTGCGCATTTATTTAGATTTCAGATTGCTGCAGAAGAAAAATCTCCAAAAGAAATGTTTAAGCTCCTGCTTTCTACAAAAGAAAAGTTTATATAACTACTCCTTGCTTTTTGACTCTTTACCATAAATTTTATACTGAATCACACCGCCCAAATGCCGTCGGGTTTCAGAGGCCTTGGTTCCTGCTCTCATAAGAAAACGCGTAGGAAATTACATTTTCATTAATAAGATATATTTGTTGCGCTGGTGTATAGTGTATTAAGTATAAAAAAAATATTTTTGGATAAATCTATTCTGGGCATGTGTATTTAAACGAAGATCATTGAATGCTTGTATTTCCAAAGTATTTATGAAAAGATTGACTCTACCGTCCAAAATTAACTGAATTCGTCTGTATATAGGTAATAATACATTTCTGTCTCATCGATAAAATTTTCCAAGAATTTTGAACCCATTAAACAATTTTTGCTTCATCAAAATACTCGAGAGGTCTTATCACGATGTTGTGTGAAAGTTCTAATATTTTTGAGAAGTTCTTTTTCACACCATTTTTTAATTGAAGCCAACTTACAGCTTACTACAATATTTTAACTCCAGACTTATATATTCAAAAATATAGGATCAATTGTCTAATTCCTTTCAGAATTTGATTTATGATCTCTAACTTGTTCAAAATCAACAATTTCTTTATTTTCTTTAGTAATCGATTCTTAGTCAGTTGATATTCAGCTAAAAGCTTTGCTATTGTTTCCATTTCAAATTTGTAATTCGAATAGCGCTAAATTGTCTCGATCTATCTGTTGTATTTAGCAATCCAACAAATATACGCGAGAACGCGCAACGGCTTGAGAGGCCCGACCTACTGGTTTCTGAAATAACAAATGAAGAGAAATTATTGTAAAACCTGTGGTTTGCAAGTAAATGACCTTTAAAGCAATTACTGTGAATTTGGAAGTTTTTCGTTGAGGGGTTAATTTTCTGTAATAAATTCTTGCTGCCTCCCGGGTTTTAAAGAAGCATAATGTCATATAATGTTTTGTCACTGTAGATATAAACATTAATATTCTCAGGCATTATTAAAGTTCGAAAAGATTTTTCGGCTTGATAATTTGTATCGGGAAAAGTTCAAATTCGAAATAGTTATACCATTGCAAATGCTACTATGGCATCACTTAAATTTAATGAAATTTCGAACAATTGTGCTATGGAAAAGGACTGCTTAGATATATGGTCCAAATGCGTGTTGATCACCATTAACGATTATTCTCCGTGTATTACAGTTTATTTTCGTAAAAATATCGATACATTTGCCGGTTTGCAATATATTCAATCCAAAAGAAGGGAGAAATGGGCAAAAAAGAAAAAAAAATGGGGACATAACCTCGAATTCTAGTTTATATATATTTTTTCGGAGATCATTTATGAAAACAGGTATAAATTTGATCTTGCATATTTTGTCAAATTATACCACATGATAAGCATTTTGAAATGCTGCAGTAATAGTACAAAAATAAAACAAAATTTTATTATTTCATATACAAAAGCGAAAATAATATTTTAAAATATTACTAAATGGTGAATCAATTAAAAGAGATTTGATGAATGTTTTGAAGAATATTTTAAACTTACTGTTCTTAAATTAAGGATCTTGGAAAAATAGCTATTTTAAAGAGAGCGTCGATATTTTTTTCCTGACGTAACTTGCCATTATTCTACAATTTAATAAATAAAAAATAAAGGTACCCAGAATGTATAGTATCTAAAAAATTCCATTTATCCATACCAAATATTTAACATGGCTTCAATTAGATTGATGTTCGTTGGAAATGTGAGGATAATGAGTAGTTAATTCTGATATCCCCAAATGGGGTGCTGTTCTTGTTTATCATACGCATGTGTAAATCCTCTGTGTCTTTTCCTAATCAGTTACATCAACAAGTCAAGAATATTTCCTAGCTTGAGTCGTCTTAAGAATGATTCATTTTTTGCAAATATGGAGCTATTGTAAAAAATATTGTAACATTGATGTTGTCATATGACATCCGAAACAAATGGTAATAACACTAATTTTCATTTACCAGCCCAGAAATTAACTTCTGGGGTTTATATTAAGGAGAGGGTACTACCATCTACTATCTCGGTAATTAATTAAAATTTTAAAATTTTATATAGAAATTTTTTCAATATTAAAAGTGTTAATAATTATTTTTCAAAATCCAAATTTTTTTCAACTGAAGATGAATTGTGATATGATATTCGGCAAGATATTGACTAATATTCTATTTAAATAATGACGGTTATTTTTTAAAGCATGAAGTTTTCTTAATTTTTAGCTTATCTGTGAAGATAGATTGATGCTTAAAACACCAACTGATATTAAAGAAAGGAATAATTCTTCAAAAAAGTTTAAAATTGACGGAGACAACTTATCATAAAAAGAAACTGACCCTCTTCTTTAAAAATCTACAAGTTCAAAGTCGTCATTCATTATTAAAATAATTTCACATTAAATTATGAAACGTCTAGTAACTACTCAAGTGGAATACAGCTTCAACACGATCCTTGAGCTTGTTTCGAGAAGTTCAGATATTTAAAATTAGGTTCAAATGAAGGCAGATATTGTCTCGTGTCTGGAATTTTGTCAACATAAGTTGTTTTTTCGTAATATGAGGAGAATGCTCTTTCTGCAAGTTCTGTGTTCGCGAAAATTAATGAATATTTCATTTTTTTTAACGTTGAGAACTTCGAATGCTATCAATTACTCATCGTAATAAATGTTAGTTTGAATGGGAAACAATTTCAATGAGATTTTTTCATTTGTTTTTCTGATCAGAGTCTTATAAAAATAGATCCAAATGAAGAAGATATAGTCTCACGTCTGGATCTGCATAAAGCTTACAGGGATGTTTGTTCTTCATACAGGCATAAGACAAGAATGCTTCATCGACAAGTTCTGTATTCGTGAAGTGTAATAAATATTGTTTTGCTTCATTCTCGATACTCTTCTTTCACTGTTTCCCCGGACTTTCACAACTTTCACTTCTCTCACAGATGTCGGAAAACAAAATTCTATAACTTTTTTTCCTTTTAACCCTTTATGTGTTGCGTATTCCGCCATAACTTACATCTCTTCCGTGTTCCTTTAATTGATTAGCTTCCCGAAGATTTAGGTACCGTTAGAGGAAAAGTATCGTCATTAACATATTTAATTAAATAAGCAATTTATAAGAACAAAAATCAGAAATTTAAAGAAAAATTACATCGTTGTATTCTTATAATGCAAATAGTTTTGCTATTATGAATCTTCAAATGCTCTGCGCTTAAATGCTAACTATAAGTTAAAATGCAATCATTAAATTTTCAGTGAAATAATGTGGAAACAAAAATAATCCCCCGCATTAAGTATTTTACAAGGAAGAACGATGAAAAGAATAAGTAGAGGTAAAAGCACAATTAAATAACTCGGATGTGCTGAAACAAACGATATTGTTATTAATGTACACCTTTGTCGCCCAAAGATGGAGCTTCGATGTCTCTTTGTCCACTCATGTAGCGGATCGCGACTATAAGAAAATCCAATTTGATTGCTATAGCCGCTGAGATATAAGTTATATTTGAGGAAAAAGTGGGTTGTATATTTATTTACGGAAAATGAAAGAGTTGTGTTTCATTCACATTTAAGACATACTCAAAAATGATACAGCAATATGATTTATACTATCTTTTATTTAACTTGAGTAGTTTTAAGTTTGTAAAGAGGAGATTTTGAAAGCGACTTTTCAATAACTTTCTGATGCACTATAATTCTGAAACTGTGTGTTTTCGATGACAATACAATATTTTGACAATTTAATTATCAGTTCATCTATCGACTTTAATTATGTCTTGCTTTCTTCCCGGGGCGTCATATGGTATTATATTTGAAAAAAATGTAATACCAAAATTGTTCCATACTCTCCCTGTAGTAAGAGGTTAAAAGTCACACGACACGAGCGTTGGGTTTCGGGGAGAGGGGGTGAAATGGTAATTTTTCACAGTTTATCAAAGATATCTCGAAAAATATTCAGTTTTTAAATTACAATGGATTTAACACATTAAAGAATGTATAATTATCTACAAATGCATTCTTTTATTCTTCTTCCCGCTTTAATAGTTTCCCAGATAATGGGTCTCAAATGTTGCCGCCATCTTGGATTTCCTCCCCGTTTTTTAGTTTTTCTTTTATATCTCGAAAACTATTCAATATTCAAATTACATATGATTTAACAAATTAAAGAGAGTACCATTCCTTACAAATTTACGCTTTGATTTTTCTTCGAGCATTAATACTTGTTTAGATGATAGGTCTCAAAGTGGATGAATTTGAAAAAAATCTTAGATGATAGTCCAGTCGGCAAAGGGTTTGAATAAAATCATTAGATCGCATTGTTTTGAAAATTGGTACACTTGTTCGTGAGGGCCTTCTAATGAACATACTAAGAGTACCCCGACCTGGGAGGTGAGCTCGTACCGCCATCTTGGATTTCATCCTTTCTTTAAAGTTTTTCCTGAATATCTCAAAAAATATTCAATTTTGAAATGTCCATTTATATAACAAATTTAAAGGGCGAAAAATTCCTTACAAATACATAAATTTGTTTTTCTTCCAGCCTTAATAGTTTTCGGGATAATGGTTCTCAAAGTTTCTTCCGTCATCTTGGATTTCATCCTCCTTTCTTATTTTCTCTTGAATATCTCGAAATATATTCAATTTTAAAATTACATGTAATCAGCAAATTAAAGACCTGAGATATTCAGAGAAAACTAAAAAAGGGGTATGAAATCCAAGATGGCGGCGCGAGCTCCTCCCCAGGACTTAGGAATTTTAGTATGTTCATCACAAGCCTCTCATGAACAAGTGTGCCAATTTTCAAAATAATAAGATTAAATGTTTTTTTTTCAAACGTTGACTGGACTGTCAACTAAGATATTTTACAAATTCCTCAACTGACTTTTAAATCGGAGATAACGAACTTGGGTTTAATTTTTGTTCAAGTTGTATTTGAACAAGGACTTCGCTTTGAAATTTAAACCAAACCTTCTAATCGATTGATATTCCCATCCTGTGGCATATGCCAAAAATTTTAAAGCTTCCAAAATATATATGTCCCACAAGTGCTGGAAACAAACCTGTAAGCTTTAAAATAAAATTTCAAGCAAAAGTTATAAAGGAAATGCACTGAAATGTAAATTGTAAGGAGAAATTATCTAAAACCACTGTTTACCTGAAGCCAATTTTTCCTGTTCATTAAAATTTTTCCAAACAATTTAGGCAGAAATGGTCAATTGCCTAGTATCCAATACGCGAGTGTTACTTCCAGAACGTCAATCAATTTTTAATTCCTAATTTCAAGTGAAGTTGAAGCTTTCTTATAAATGACGACTCCGGAACTTTGGCTTGATGTTAAAGACTGTCGTTGACTGTGCTAGCCAGTTTTATTGGCAGTCTTAATTTCAAAGAGTAAGAGTCGTTTTGATTTAAATGCCTGATCACCATCGAGATCAAAATAACTCTTAAATCTTCTATCCTGATCATTAAAATTGAGTCGGCAAAACTACTTATTCAAAAATTGTCAGGGAGGTGCACCGAATAGGATTGGAAATTATAGGACTGAAAAGTTGAATCTGTCTACATCCAAACTTTGAAATCGGTCTCGCCATTTAAAATTAATAACTTTACATTCAGCTTGACAAACGATGGTGCCTATTGAGGAAACTTCAGAAGCCAGTTTTAAAATGGAAAAAAATTAAGTGATCTCTAATATACCAGTTTCTACATTTCTTGTCTCTCCAATGATTCACCCCTCAATTATGCTCTAAATTATTAGGAACTGTGCTGTGTGCCAGTTTAAAATTTACTATGTAAAATTAAAGTACAGAACTCGAGAACAATCTGAATTTATCGTAGAAAGTATTTTTTCTAAAATATCAGACAATCGAAGTTTTCACTTAGTAGGCTTTATTTGTTCTAGCAGTAGAAAAAGAAACAGTCATAAGGGAATCTTTCACTACGGATTAAAATTGAGACTATCCTGAAATTGCCATTTCGTTATCTTGAGCTGTTAGATTTCGGGCTTTGGAACTTCTAGGATAGAAGTCTCATATTTGCAACAAACTTTCCTAAAAACAAGCGATTTAAAAATTTGAAACCCTCTCGAACTTCTAAACCGGTAACTTATTTTTAGCAAACGAAAGCAAGTCGAAGCTGACACTTCGATATTTTTTTCTTTCTGCTAGTATTTATTAACTAATTACTAAAGAGCGATTGCATAAATTTGAAGTTTTAGTGTATCTTCCATCTTAAATCTAGACTAAATTTCACTTATAGGTACATATAATGTTTCAGAAGAACGAAAATTCATCCTTGCAGAACAGTTTGTTTATCCTAATCCTTTAGTGTTGGACACCGCGGACTTGACGCAGAGACTTTGACCCATCTCTTATTTTCTTTAAATGAAGGCCTCGATGTTGTCCAAGCACTATTTCTAGTTAACAAGATAAAACTGATTAATGCAAATTGTGAATTAGGATATGAAATTGAGCAGAGATAAATCACTAGTTTAAGCCCATATTGGACTAATATAAACTTCACCCTTTCATTTCCAACTAACAGATGTAAATATCTGTCTGGATTGGCGGTCTGTCGTTTCGTTGTACTAAAATGTTTGCTTAACTTCGCAGTCTCCCTTTTGATATCGTTGGGTGAAATAGAATGCCATTGCGGTTGTTACTTTCTTTAATATCTAAAGATCTCTCGGTTGACATGTGATAGGACTTCGCCGGGAAATTTAATTTGAAGCTTAAAATTGCTAGAGATGCATCGTCCCACCTTTTCTTGCTAGTCGTCATGTTATCTGTAAATTGTATAACATGTATATATTTAAACAAATGTTCTACTGTTTCAAGATTTCGTATGAACTATAATGCTGTTGAAATTAATTTTACAATTGAATATGCACTGTTACATTTGTATTTAAAGTGAAACGAGTGAATTTTCCTATGTTACATTTTGTTCAAGCTTTTTTAGTATTTATGAGATATGGACGTTTCTACTATGTTAAGACAATTTGAGTGAAGCAGTTGCCATATTTCCTCTTTGATGCAATTGTTTGTGCTTGATTCCATATACTGTATTCTTAAAGAATTTTAGTGTGTTAGACAAACTTGCCAATTTCTGGCTGTCGAATTTGATTTCTAAATTTAATCTATTGAATAAATATTGCAGCTGTAATGAACTTAAATATCGCAAATTGTGCTTCTTGCATAGTATTTTGATCGGTTAGATTATAAACTTATTTTAGACAAATGAGGCTGTAAACTTGGTAGTTTCCCTTTCATTTGCATTGAAATTTGTCCTTGAAAATTTATGTAAATCTTTCATTTGCAAGACACGTTAATTTGAAGACTCGTAACTTGCTGCATACTTTGAGAATTCTTGTGTTCTACAATAGTTTTCTGTTGTGAATTAAAAAAAAATCCTTTGCGCATTATTTTGTTTAATATGAAGTTCGATAAAGTTGCTTTCAGTTCTCGTTTTCTGCAAAGCATATGAGCATGCATTCTATTAATTGACGTGATTAAAATGAACCGAATAACTTTAATTTCGTTTTAAATATACATATTAAAACTTGCTTCAATGCTACTGGGACTTCAAATCCTGTCTGGAATGGGTATAATTAAGGATGCCATAACTGAATGTTTCTCTCAACAAAACGATGAGTTGTTCCTTTTCATTCGAGATGACGGTAAATAGTCCTCATTATCTCTAGGTATTAAATTGTAAACTAACGTGCACTAGTTCTGTGCATCGGCTATTGAGCTGCGTGATTTTTATAGGTGCTTTCATGGCTACAGAGCAAATTGTTGTATATCAAATGCCATATGCTATTGAAGTTTTTTGTTGAGTTTATACATAGTGATTGTTTTTGTTCCTTCCCAATTATGTTTTCTACTTATTCAATTTTAATAAATTGGCTATTTAAAACTATTTCGCAGTCGTTTTCTTTAACGCTTTTGTTTCAATAAGTTGTCTTTTATGCCAGTAAGTGTTCACATTCTACAGAAAACGATGCCCTTTTTCATATATTTGTCTCAATGTACTTAACACTATAACTGGTTAATTGCAGATAATACTAGTTCTTTATTGCAGACGAAACATGATAACCCTCTATCGGGGACATGTCTGGCGTTCTGCATCCAATATGCAGATAAGACTCTTTATAGAAACATGGCTTCTCTTTGGAACACTCTTACTCTGGACCAATCCCAGACAATGGCGTAGGGGAGAAAGTGGTGGCGGAGCATATTTTTCGTTCCCTCTTCATCATATTTGGCTCGGTGACAAAATCTCGCTAATGTCTTGTCTCCATGGCACCCCTAAGACTGGTCCCTGGGACATTAACATTCTCCTTGCTCAACGGCCACCGGTCCGTGAGTTTTTGCAGATGCGAGTTGATTTGGTGCTCTGTTCTCCATTTCAAAGATCCGCCGTACTATTTATCCCTCTTAGAATAGGCCGCGATGGAATTTATTTTAATGAATATAAGGAGTTTTATATTGTCAGGTTTCTTTTCTGCTAGACCTTCATAATTTCCAATGGATTAGAGTATTAAAAGCATTAATTTTCCTTAAAAATAGTTATGCCTTAGCAGTTGGTTTACAAAATGTCGATGGTTCTTCACCTCCAAATCCTCCAATACAGTAAAGTCGGCATTACTTCTGTATTGTCGCATGATATCGTCACTGCTATATCAAACTGGTGCATACCAAATATGCTTAGCTACTTCTGCGTTCAGATTGTATGTGATGTGCGACTGTTGTATGCTATCACAAAATGGCATGCCTTCAGCGATTGCAGCTGCCTAATTAAATTTTAGAATGTTATATCAAAATCGATGTCAAACAATGACTATGTACAAAATGTAAATATTTAACGGTTTGTCCCCGTTGTCTCGTGAAAGTGATAGCTAGAGTAATATGGCGAAACAAATAACTGTTTCTTGTGATTCTTTAAATTTTTATTTCCCCAGAACTCCCTTGCGAATGAGGATAGAAAGATAATTCATACAAGGCTAATTATCGCCTCATCCTAAACTTTTACATTGATAGTTTTTCATTAGCTGCAATTACGTAGAACGTGGGTTCACCCCCCCCCCAACTTCGACTGCTTCTTAACCTAATCATGCGACATCTCTTTGGTAACCTCTCGTCAGTAACATCTACCATTCTGTCAACCTCGTAAATTAGAGGAGCAAATAGGAGAGAGAGTGTGTTGAAACTTTCTTATTCTTCTCGATGTAAATAGAAATTGTTTACCTTTGCATTCCGGATTGACAAAGGATTTTTTGTTTCTAGGGCAAAGATTACTTTAAGCATTCAATCCTTCTGTAACTAAGTATTCTGATTACTGTTTCCACACAACGCAGTGCTAATCCTAATAAATGACAGTAAGGGCCGTTGCAAAAATAAGTCTGCAAAATTGTCTAAAATTCTTAATTATTGTTGATCAAAAACTAGCAATTTCTAAATTATTAAAAATAAGTGCTAATCTCGAGTCTAAAATCCAATAATTGTTGTCTAAGCATTTAACTGCTCGAAATTAAAAAGGGTCAAATTTAACACTTTGCACTCGAGAGGCGACTCTCGGTCGCAATTCTAAACGGTGCCTCATTTTGACGTTCCTTGATTTCGATGTACGATATCTACCTACAACTATCATTACTTTGAAAATAACATTTAAATTGCGAAATAATTTATAATACTACTACCAACATTTAAAGGCAAGCAGAGAACTTTAGTGAGTAAATGTGGAGACGACCCCTCTTGTGTCGAGAACACGAAATGTCAAGTATCTTGTAATAAAAGAAAAAATAGCTAAACTATTTCATCAGTCTCATTAAGGAAACTAGATGCCCGAATTGGACCACGGTTTTCCCAGGTTGGACAACCTATTTCTTTAAGTACAATTAAAAAAGAGAACTTTTTATTCTCTAATTCCCTCCATCTAAGAAAGGATACACACAAGTATGAAATTTTATGCACTATATGACTTCTTTTTCATCCTTTGTTTCATGGCATATGGTACGCAACTTCGTAAGCTTAGTTCTTCCTTTTTGTATAAGAAATTGATAACATTCATGTCCTTTTATTGTTACTTTTGTATTTGCTTTGGCATATTCACTTCCAATTTATGAGGGCTATTAGTGATTATAAGTTTTTGGATACTCCTTTAGTTTGAGAAAATAGTACAATTGAATTAAACCACCCAATTTTAGACAACTCTTTGATTAATCTTGGAAACTTTTGGTCAAGAATAAACTCCCAACATTTCTGTTAAACCATATTAAAGACATTATTACAGTAAATTGTATTCAAACAAAATTCCTATCTGAGGATTTTATAACATTTTTTTCTTACTTACTTTGAAACAGCGTATGGAGGAAAATTCTATTAAAATATTTTAATGATGCCTTACAATCTAAACACATGTTCTCAAACTCTAAACCCGTAGTAGTCTCTTAAAAATTGTTTATACATCACAATTGCATCGTTTCCAAATATTTTTCAAAATTGTAGATATTATACCGGTTCAATGTAAGTGCAGGACTAAATTCGACATATATTAATAAATGATCCCCACATGAAAACAAATCTAAGCACAAGAATAATAATGTGGAGAAGAATTAGAGTAAAATGCCACACAAACACAATTCAGTTTCCACGCGAAACATAACATGCTGTAACAGGATGCAACGCCGCTCCTAAATAAGTAATAATCAGGGCCAGATGAAATCCCGGCACGGACTCCTGGGTAATACCACGTTTGTAATACAAGTATCATCGCCCCCCTTCCCTTGCCCAACCTTTAAAACCAGATATTTTTTATTGATTTAAATTTAGTTTTCATATGCAATTTTAAAGTAACAAACATTGTGACAAACTGAAATGGCAACAAACGAAGTGGGAAGACTTGGGATGTAGGCGGCGAATTTTTCGTTCATGTCGATCTCTAACTTTTGCCGGGAATTTTTACAGCTTTCCTTTACGGCTTCTGATTTAAGTAAACTAAATGTTTATTTTATTTGTAATTAGTCTCAACAAATTACCGGAAGTAAACTTCCATCTATTCGGCATGTACTGTCGGTCTGATTCATAATTTACATAAGGTTAAACTGGTCCCTAAGTAGAAATGCCAACTTAGTAGTGCGCGAATTCTTCGTTTCTGGGAGTAGACAAGGATTTCTACAAGAGCGACACCTCACTGTGTAGAAAAATTTCTGAATATGCATTGTTTTTGGCACAATCTTCAAAAAAGTGCCTGGCGAAGGTCAGAGAAGCAAAAAGGAACATGAACGCAAGTTTATAAGAATTAAATATTTTATTTGACATTGCTCACGCTAATTCTTTGGAAATTATATAAAAAAGGCAAAGAGAACCAGGGAGCAGGGACGTCTTATGAAAATGGACATGAATCTAGGAAATAGTGAAGAAAAGACATTATTGCCAGTCAGGGAACATGAAAACAGATGACCTGAGGGTAAATAATTGCATGGATTCATCAGAAGAAGTATCAAGTATCGAGGATATTTCTGATGAATTTGGGCTTTCTTTAAACATTATCTAGACGTCTCTTGAGGGAAAACATAGCTGCACACAGAGAATTAGGTATGAAAAACGTACGTGGTAGGACTGTTTTTAACTCCAAAATTAATGTCTTTTACTCTATCGATGCTTTATTATTCAGAGAAATGCCATACGAAGGCTAGTAAAATTAAAGCAATATTTTAAAAAATAAATCTATTTTCTAATCCTTTAATTCGAATGGTTAATTGCTACCTGCTTTAAATTTACTATATTTATAAAGTGAAAGGCTCTCTATCATTGTTTCATATAAAGATCTAGAAAAATTCCTCGGGGTGGCGAAATTAGAAAATTCTTCAGGGAGGAGCAAGCTTTTGTTACCTGGAATGTTCTAAGCGATTGAGGAATGGAAGATAAGGCTCAAATTCTCTCTTCTGACACAACTAGTTCCAACAATGATCTTATCAAAGTTGTGATTACATTTCTGGAGCAGTACGAAGACCGAGAGACGAAACAATTTTCAAATCGACATGACATGTACGAATTAGTGCTTCGAAGTGTTTTTGAACATGATTTAGCTGAAGTAACTAGTAATGCAGATGTTACTTTCTTTAAATAAACAGACAAAAAAGGAATAATTTGGAAACGAAAAATTATATGAACGGCGTTGATTTTTTTGTGCAGGAAGTTTGGCAGAAATAATTCTGCAGTTATTGCAAATTACAATCTACTTTAGTACATGTTTCGAGGAAATTGGATTCGAAATTTAAATTTGAAGCTCGTGATAGTACCGGTTATATCTTTCTCTACATGAAATATGTATATTTTTACAGAATATTGCACATAGCATTGAAAAGTCATTATAAATTGTTCCAAGTGCTATTTTCGGTAAATTTAAACTTTTCTTGTGTGTTTCAGATGTTTATTTGTAATTAATTGTAAATAATGCATAATTGAACTTCATCTTCGATATACCTTCTTAATCAGTTAGGAAGTCCAGACTAAATGAATAGGTACATAGTCTAGAAAGAGTAAAAAATTGTTATTTTTCCGGCGTAAATGTATATAATGGTTCAAAATTTGTTTGTGTTTCTGAGTGAGAGTTTTATATCCAGTTTATAGCAAAAATATGGAAATTCAGAAAAACCTTGAAATAAAATGCTAAGCTTAATCTAGGTTGTCATATAAAACTTTAATAAATATTAGATAAATGCAATTCTATTTTACTCCAAGTGAATACTGTCACTAGACTTATACCGGACAAGAGGTCTGAAGAATATGTATTAAAAGTGTTAAAAACTACTTGGGTGTGTGCTTTTTTGGAGAAAAAATGTTTTATTATATGTTAACTTTTAAAAGAAGAGGAAATGCCGAAAACCCAGCCTGAGATCCATTTCATTTTCAAAATGCTTTCCTTCCCATGTGTATAAAGGATCCCGATGGCAGTCATGTCTTCAGAACCTGAAGGTTTGAGGTTCAATACCTGATTGCATCACATACCAGTCATAGGTTCGGGTCTAATGCCCGTTTAATAAGTGGGTTAGAGTGGAAGTTTGGAGGAGGGATGAAAACTCGGGCGTCGCCTTCGTCTTGAATCATGATTCCAAATGATGTTCGACCCGAATAATCTCACGTTAACCCTAATTTCCGCTTGTTTCTCATTTTCAATTAAACAGTTTCTTTGAAAAGTCAAGGTAAATCTTAAAAATATAGGGTTATCCTCATAAAACGCACCCTGGGCTACGAAGCTGCGCGATACAGCGACACAAATCTTGTCGCAAAGAATACTCAATGTATAGGGGAAAGTCACGGAATTTCAATAACCTTGACTTCTTTCTATTGTGCAGTGATGGGGAAGGAATTTTAATGGAAAAGAAGTAGAAGAATTTTTTGCAGTTTATTTATCTTCAGAACAGTGAACTTAACTTTTTTATGAAATACGTTCTAAATTAGGCAAAAGGCAGATTAAAGAATGTGCCTTCGGTCCATTCAAGAAAACCGGTCGCGTAAATTGGACTTCCAATTTTTTTCCGCAGAATTATATAAAAATATTTTTATTCTTAAATTCTCACCAGCGCCCATTGCATGAACCTAAGTATGGCATTCTTTGCACTGTATCACTTCCTCCTGGCTTTTTTCCTCTCACAAATTATATAAATGAAACGTATTTCTAAGTATTTATACTCAGGATATAACATTGTTTGAAGATTTTAGAGGCCTTTTATTGGTTTTTTTTCTTTGCTTTGATATGTTCCAATTCTAATTTATGAAGACTACTCTTTAACAGCTTTGTCATCTTTTCCTGTTGCTTACGGTAATATCCCGATTGATTCAAATAATACAATTTAGGCAACTGTTTGTGGTCGAATCTAGGATATAATACATCCGAGGATATAATAAAATATTTTCCTACATTATTTAGAACAGCGAAACAGCTCCATGATTTCTGTTAAAATAATCGGTTGCTGATGTCTAAATTTAATCGACTTGTTCTCTAACTGTAACCACATAGCTCTTTTTATTAGAAAATGATTTCTTCCAGCTCATTATATCGTTGCAACGTAATTTGTCTATTTTATGACGCAAATATTTCATAGAATTGAAGTTATTATACCGGGCCAATTTAGAGACTAGTCCAAATCTGGTTTCTCTCCAATATAATGAGTAATTCATTTACCTGCAAATGACACGAAAAAAGTAATCTATATACTTGTCAGTGAGAAGTAGAACACGAAACCGTAATATGAATTTCCCTCTGCAAAAACGATTTTTTGTTCCCGAAACTTTAATTCGAAGAAAAAAAATCATAACAAGAATTTTAAAAAATGGTTTAAGTAATAAGAATAATTCTCAAAAGACAATAACCTCAAAGGTCTTCTAAAAAGAAAGAAGACATCTGTTGTAGATTTGATATCTAAAATTTACGTAAATGTGGCCCTTAAAATTAAAAACACCAAAACCTTTCGGAGTTGCTGATAGGATTTTAATATCATGTGGCAAAAACAGGATGACGCGAGATGGAATTTTATGTAAATATTTTTCTGTATATAGTTCATCTTCATGTTTGTAATGGATTAAACTAAACTTAAAATTAATTTATCACCATTATTGTTTTCATTAAAAGATAGTGCTTTTGTTTTATTTTCAAATTCTTAATTTTGTCATTAGCTTTCTAAAACAACACCATTTTCTCTATTCATGTGTAGAAGCTCAAGAATGTAACCCATAGCACAACCGGTCGAGCAAAAATATTGTCACCGTGCCACTCATGACTGATTTGCTAATTTATGACTTATTAACATATTCTTTGTTTTTTCTTTAATGTTAAAACATATCTTTCGTTCGTTTTTCTTTTGAATTTCTCTCAATTTTGGGCAACGTCTTAAATGACAAGCGTGCATAAATGCTTAAAAATATCTCTGATAATTCTGTCAAGGGACGGCAAAAATGTACCGTTAAACTCTGTTTCAAAATACGAAAAACTACTTCCTGTAGCCATAAAACATAGTTACATAGGTGTAAATTTTAATAAGATTTCATTATCGTTGTGGTATATTTTTATGCTGGTAATGTTATACAATATGAATAATTTTTTTTTTATTTTAAAATTAACAACATTTAAATAATTGAGCTTAATAAAAGTGACAACACATACTTTTATCGTAATATACATTCTTGCAAAACCATATTTCTTGTTCATTGAATTTTTATTGCAGAATATTACAAATGAGAGTAATTTTATCGTCATTAGTTATATTCTGATATCTTGAATCAATTTATGACAATAGATGTGAATCAAAATGATCATTTTAATAGATTTTCTCAGATTTTGTGTCTGTTAAGGGAAATTTTAAAGAAAATCTTTAATTTTGTTAAAAGAGGACGTTATCTTTAGTTACAGCGTTGTCTCATTTTGGAATCTAAGGAAATAAGAATGAAATTAATATAGGTCGATCCTTAAAAGTTTTTGCCGGCATCATGACGAAGTTAAGAAATTGTGCAATGTTTCTAGACAATTTGTAGAGATATTGCAATGATTTTATTCATTATCCCATTATGTAAACAATCATCTATTTGTTTCATACCACGACTCTCCCTCAGTCGAATTTTTAAAAGAACCTAACCGCTTTCAAACTCTATTACAGAGGAAAAAGGAAGGATTTAAATTGTTTATTTCAACTCAAATGTAAAATATCGTTGCGTTAAAAATTCAGATTTGGCGGCGGACATATTAAGGTATCCGCATACGTTCGAAAACCCATTTTTGACCGAAAATCATAATTTTTTTAAATGTCTTATCTGAAAGCCTATTGTTTTTTGTTTTCAAAACAGTTTTTATTTTACATGTATGATGATCAGAAGTGAAATTAGAGACATTTTAGTAGAACTTGACAGTTGAAAATGGAATGGTAAATAATACGATAAAGAAGCATCTTTCATTGTTTTTACTTTAGATATTTAAATTTTATTGTTGATTTTTGTTTTATACTATTCTACATATACCAGGTATTATTTTGAAAGATTTTCAGTGTGAATTTCTTTATTTTCTATGACATTGTTGCAAATTTAGGTAATTTTGAATCATTGCAGTATCTTGATTCTCCGTTAATGATATAATATTTGATAATAAACGTAGGAAAAGTACATAAATTGTAATTATGATCAATATCAATCACTAAAAGTATCTCTAGATCAACTAATAGCCATTATAAAGTTATTTGACTGAAAAACAATATTCAAATCTATCGATGGCGGCTGAATGATAGAAAACGATAATGACACATAAGGCTCAAGAAAACGACTAAAAAAATTTTCCAATCAGAAAATTTTTAAAAATGTGCTAAGCTGGCACAAACTAAGGCCTAGCCTACAAAACTGGGGAGTATTGAAGAAAAATTCTTTTTTCTTCTCATTGTAAATTAAAAACATAAACTTTAAACTCATTTTTCTCGAAATGTGATTTTTTGCAAAATTTTCATTTTTCAAACACGATAACTAAAATTCAACTTAAAATATCCGTCTCAAATTTGGCATACATATTATTTATTATACTGTCAAGGTAATGAACCAAAATATAAGTGAAGTAATGCTCCATTAAAAAGTTATGTATCTTTTAAGGTTTGAAAAAAGGCCAAAATTCTTTAAGAATTCATGATTTCACACTAAAACTCTTAGAATTTACACGTTTTTAGATACATTGCAAAACCTTTGCTTCAGGACCTAGCCAATAGTTGAAGGATTATATATGCTAAAGGATTTATCATTCTGATCATTTCTTTTTGAACAAGGGTGTTTGAAAAAAGGTTAAATTTAGTGCAAAAAAATCTAAGTTTTTTCAAATTTTAAAAATATATTTAATTCATTTAACTTTTTTCTACGATTTATTAAGTTTTAACATGAAGGTCATATAAAAATACAAAAATATTGCTTCAAATATCATTATTTTAAAAAAAAGGCCTCCGAACGTAGTCGGATACCTTAAAATAAACAATTCGTTAGCAAAGAAAAGGTACTCAGGGTAATAAAAAACACAAGTAAGGTCATTAATGAATAAAATAAAAAGCATAGGTCCAAGACTAGAGACATGTGGGACACAGGGATTACTTGAAAACTCATGTGAAACAGCATTATTAAAATAAACACAGATTGTCCGATTACATGAGAAAGGAATGAAGCCAGAAAGTCAGTTTTACATGAAAACCAATACCATGTAGATTATATAAAAGAATGCCAACATCGATAGAGTCAAAGGCCTTAGAAAAGTAAGTGTAAATAACATCAAGTTGACAGCCAATTTCAAATAAAGAAATAATCTTATTTGTCAAGCAGAATAAATTAGTGGTTGTTGAGTGCATAGGCAGGAACCCGTATCGAGATGAAGAAATTAGATTTCAATCTTGGTGGAAAAGCCTTTTATAGATTACACTTTCGAAAATCTTGGACATTGGACTTATAATAGCAATGGGTCGATAATTTTTACAATCTAGTCTATCGTTTTTTTGAAAACAGAAATAGCCCTATTTTGCTTCCAGACATGAGGAAATACATTTGTTCTCAACGACAGATTGAAATCCGAGAAATGTATTATTACAAATAAAAGTATTGTTAAATTACCCTAAATCAAAATGATTCATAAAATTGGAAAATTAATTTACATTTGTGTTCTTGTGATAACCAAAATCATCATATATAAATAAATTAAAATAACCACAGATGAAAATATAATCAACAATTCAAAATCTTTCAAAACTCTCAAAACCTTCTACATACGTGTAGGCACGAGAGAAAGGCGGGAAATAAGCAACACAAACAAGCATTTTTTGCTTGCGATTTAATTTGATTGAAATCCAGACAGCCCCGAGATGCAATCCGGCAAATCGAAAATACAGGGAGACAAACACTTTTTGATAGCTATAAGAAAACCCACTCCACGTCTGCAATAATTGGATGAGGAACCACGGTCACTTCGAAATAACAGGTAACTATTGTCGAAAATTTCGAAGGAATGAATATCTTCAGAAAGCCATGTCTTGGTAATTGAAATAACATCTTGATCGTCAGAAGCCACAGAACTGAAAAAATCTTTACTTTTAGTGCGAAGACAATGTACGTTTTGATAAAACAAAGAAAGTCATTTCGAGACTGTGGGCGTTGACGAATTAGATTCAGGAAGATTGTTGATGTCCGTCATAGTTATTTTCTGGTACTTCAAAAATATATTTAACACCAGCGCCAATATTTGTTTTTGGTTCGCCAAGTGTTGATGTTTGTTTTAAATGCTTACAAATGAATGTAATAATCAAATCAGCTAATATTGACGTAGAGAAGCAGACATTTATAATTAAATCCACGATGCATTACAAGCACGAGCTGCGTTTTTTTTCTTAGAATAGAAAAGATGGAGGGCCTAATTATCTTACACTTTGATTGCCGAAAAACTTTTCCTAGCTAAAATCCTTGTTGTGTTGGCAAATTATAGTAGATATTTGTGCCTCTATAACTCCACCATCGCACTCGTCTCTTTTCA
>BGPR01009429.1:20618-42572 GCA_013235015.1 Araneus ventricosus
TAATAATATTCATAGAATCGTAATAATAATGTTAGAATCGTAATAATAATGTTGATAGAATCGTATTAATAATATTCACAGAATCGTAATAATAATATTCATAGAATCGTAATAATGAAATGAACGGTTAAGAAACTTAATTTTCTAGAAAAGTAGAACTTGTTTACAAAACTCTGAAATCAGAGAAAATAACTGAGGTTGATTGCACAGCTTGCTTCCTCTAAATCAAAAACAGCAGTATATCATCCTTTAAATTAACATAATCATGTTAGGTTATTATTCAGATTTTCCTTGAATGAACAATGCGCTCAACCTCTAACTTCTCTACTATTGGCGCCACTATCAGAGAGTCGCCCTTGAAAATGCGACAGCAGAGGGAATAGTTTTTTTCCTTCCAATCGGGAAAAGAGAAGAGAAAAACGTTCCATCTCGACCGATACCCTTCTGCATAACTGCCTCCAACCACCTACCTATTCTACCTGTGACCAGATGGCGCGCGCGCTCGTCCACCCACCCTAAGGTAAGTGGGATGTGGGAAAAGACCTTGGGCTCGGCAAAACTAGTTTCAAACTCCCGCAGAAGTGAGACACGCTTCAACGATCGCGCCGCTCTGAGTTGTTCGGTTGTCAGCCATAATGGCAGATTCATTCCGTCCTTCTTCAACGATTTTCTTCTAATTTTCTCTTTCAGCTGTTAACAACCACCTGCACTCAACGTCAGTGCTTCCCTGGATTTCGAAGCAGAATCGTCTGAAGTAGAGTCTACCAAGCTTTCCCACTCCCGAAGTGACTGGAACGATTAATTGGAGTACGTTTCGAATAGCGCATTTCGAAAATTTCTGCCTTCTTGTTTTTTTTTGTTGAAAAAGTGTGTAACATTTCATGGGTGTGACGACGACCGGAATTTAGAACATCCAGAATTGTGCTTTGTTTGCAGATTAGAAGAAGTGATCGAGTGCCCTTTTTTGCCTGAGCGAAATCAGCTGTGTGCCAGATAGTATTTCGAAACTTTCCCTCAACTGGTAACTCTGTCACTTTGTGGTTGAGTATTCGTTTCCCACAAGCCAGTCCATTGCCAGAAGGGTGGCGTGGACTCATTGTTTATATTAACAGGTGCCTTTTTCGAAATATGAATGGTGCTTCTAAGTGAAACTCCAGCCGGACAATACCTGACCATGAATCGATACGAAAACAGCTGCCTGAGGTGCGGACAGACTGTCTACCAGGTGGACAAGGTGGGTCCTTTGAAGGACTTCACCTTCTTCCACCAAGGGTGCTTCAAATGCCTAGTTTGTGGGACCAAGCTGACCCTCAGGACCTACTACAACAACCAGCAGGACCAGGACGACAAGGAGGTCTATTGTCAGAGCCACATGCCCAAAACGGGGCCGGGACATTTGGACGGGATGTCAGTTGGCATCAAGGCCGCCCTGAGTGTGCCCAAAACGAATCATTTGGTGAATGACCAGATCCGAGGATTCGGGAAGGGCACGTTTGATGCTGATGCCCTGGGGATCAAGAGTGCCCTGTCCTCCCCCCGGACCCATGAGCCGGATATCAGGAACAGGGACCACATGGCAGGGAGATTTGATGCCAGTGCCCTACACATCACTCACGCCCTCAATGCCACGAAGGTCCAGAGAGGTTACCAATATGAAAGGAGAATTGATGATTATCTGGTGAGTCATTTTTGAATCAATTTTATGACATTTACTGACAGCAAATTTACTTATTTGTATTTTCAAACAATATTTGTTTGTTGGTATTATGCGTAAAAATATATTGAGTCAAACAGTGGCGAATCCAGGGGGGGAGCTATCGGGCTGCAGCCCCCCCAGAGCTAAGTCAGAATTCTTGATTTTATTTAAAATCACTATAACTGTTTGTTCTTAATTTCTTTTTTTTTTAAAAAATAATAAAAACGTGGCAATATAGCTTTTTGGCCTCACAGGTTCGAAAATTTTCCTACTTTTCTAATCATTCAACTTGTACTTGTAACGTTCATGGGTCGAAAACAATTTTGGATAGTTATTTCATTGTATTTTTTTTATTAAATTATCGAAAGTATTTTATTGTTTTTTTATGATTCTTATTGTCAGGTGAGGAAAGTCTGTAAAGTTAAAGTGTTTTGGTTTACATAAACCAAGAGGTTTGACATTCGTCACTACGATACAAAATTTTTATGACCTCAGTCCCTCCCAGACCCAAATCCTGGATTCGCCACTGGAGTCAAATATTCTAGTTAAATAGAAAGAGAGTAATATAATTAGCTTGTTTGAATAATTTGGTATACATTTTCAAAACTTTTCTGTGGCAAGAAATCTCCCTGTAAAATAAAAGGAAAAAACTATTTCATTTTGATTTTCTTAGAAAATAATTTGTGCAAAAAAGGAATTATTTTAAAATTTTCTTTTTTATGAAAAATGCAGTAAAATCAATCTTTATAGAAAGTTCGTTTTTCTTATTTTTTAAAAACTTATAATGAAATATAATAGTTAGTTAAAGAATGATGGTTCAGTATTTTTTCCTCAACTTCTAATGACATTCTAATGGAATGCTAATGACATAATTGAATGTTTTTGTCAGCATTTCGTGTAATATATTTTCAAAATTAGTAGTATTGTTTAATTTATGGTTCAAACAAGTGATTTTTATAATTAAAAATCGATAACATGAATTTCAGAAATTTACCATTTATTGTGTATTAGGAATGTTTGTTGATTCCATATTTTATGTTATAAATTACGAAATGATGAATTAGGTTTATTTTGTTGTTATAGATTTCTGAATCTTGAAAAACAATTTTTTTATCATGATGAATTCTTGTTTATCAATTCTGACTATTAAAAGTCATGTAACAAGCAAAACTAATTTTGGAACTTTTAGGAAAAACATTATTATATAGATAGTAGTCTTGTTTTCAAATGTTGAAATCAATGTGTTGCCAGTAATATCAAGAAATTTTTGTTTCAGTTAATTGCATATTGTATCAGTTAATTGCATAACTATATACTTGTTCTTCAAGTAATTGTTTAATAATTTCAATTACAAATAGTACCTTGAAAATAGTAGGCCAGGGTTGTGCAAACATTTTTTAGGAATAGGGAAAAGAAAATGATTGGTTAATCTAATTTATCGTAAAACTCAGTAAGGATTAAAAAATAATATTTAAAAAAGTTCTTTAATACCAATGCGCAATGAATGAAGCTTTGACTGCAATTCTGAAATCTATGTTTTGCCATAAACTGAGCTTTCAGCTATAATTATGGCACTTTTATAAAATGTCTATACTCTTATTTTAAAATTTGGGGTTGGCTGGGAAAAATCCCTAAAGGGGCAGTAATTTGTCCATCATTGGTTTAAGCCAACTGTTCGAAAAATATCCTAATATTTTTCAGAAACTTCCTTTATTATCATCTTGTATTTTAATTAAATATTAATTTTGAGATAGAATTTGAAGACAGTTTTAAATTATTACTCTAATTTATGCTGTAGAAACACGAATGATTTTAAAATGAGACAATTTTAATTCAAATTTAATTAGCATATTATTCATAAATTTAACTGAATTTTCAATGAAGGAAAATTTAGTTTTATTTTTCCCATAATCGTAAGGTTTCTGTTTATTTGAACTCTTACGATTAAAAATGGACATTTT
This sequence comes from Araneus ventricosus, assembly GCA_013235015.1. Lineage (NCBI taxonomy): Eukaryota > Metazoa > Arthropoda > Arachnida > Araneae > Araneidae > Araneus > Araneus ventricosus. The sequence continues at coordinate 24,276 of BGPR01009429.1, forward strand.
ATGATGAATTTGAATGGAAAAAAATAAATAAACAAAAAAAAAGAATTTATGCATTTGAGATTCAAAATTCTTTTAATAGAATTTTATTCTTATATGAGGAAATGTCAATTTTTATACAAAATTAATTTTCTTTAAAAAAAATGAGGTGTTTTGACTATGCATGATATTTATTTTTCATCAAAAGTTTTGAAAATCTTAGTAAATTCGTGTAAGGAATAGTGAACAATTTTTTAAAATTTTAAGTTGAAACTTATTTTTTAATTAAAACTATTGAATCAGCAGAAACTTTTTTTATATAACTTTATTTATCTTTTATCTTATTTATTTATCTTTTATTTTATTTATTTATCTTTTATTTTATTTACTTATCTTATTTATTTTATTTTTCTTCACTGGAGAATTCTTCTTCCAGTAAAAATTATAAAAAGTAAACAATTTTATTAATTAATTATTAAATTATTGAAAATCTCTTGAATTATGGAAAAAATAATAATGATGCTAATGTGAAATACTGAAAAATGTAACGTTAAAGTACTTAATTTTGTACTTGAAGCTTCATGAAGCAACAATTTGTTGATAAATTATACTTACCAAACAGTTTTAGACTTAAATTAATTTACAAATTTAAATGACAACATAGAAACGCCAATGCAAGTCATTATGTAAATTACACAAGAAACATATTGACAACTAAGAAAAAGCAATAGAAGCATTCTGCCATTATAGATAATTTTAAATTAGGCATAAGCAATCAATGAGTTCAAGGATATCATCATCATCCTTATAAATTATTTAACAGGAATTCGAATGCAAGATGGCGAAGATAAAACTTCACTGAATGCATTCCACCGTAACTTAATGTTGTCTGACTGAGTTGTGATCGCGCAATCATCCGAGTGTTATTTGGCTTTCACAATGGAGTTAAAAAAGGGGGGAAAGATAACTGGTGACGTCAGATTTGTGTTTGGGAGAGACGTCGTTTCGAAATTTGTTATCTAGGTATTATTTACGTGAATGGAAAAGGTTCTCTACATAAAATATATCGACTGGAGATAAGAAAAATTGAGTTAATGTTGACTTGGATATGCTTATCAGAATGTCTGCTTCATTACAAAGACTGAACATTAATATGATTTTCCCGGGTTTTTTTGTATATAATTTAAAATTTCACATTAAGAATAGTATTTAAAATATTAATTCATATATAAATATTAGTTCATAATGATATATGAAATATATAAAATGAATTTGAGTTGAAAAGTTGAGAAAAATTAGAAAAACTTAAATAAATTTAATTTAAAAAGTTTCCTCCTAAAAATTTTCCTTCCAAACTGAATACACATAAAATATGGTCATTATACTTTAGGGAAAAAATTCTTTCCTCTCCTGATTATATTTATCATTACTTTTTTGTGATTAAAAAGGAAAAATATTATTTCTATGTTCACATATGTGTAATGATAGAAAAAGGAAGGAGATAAGAAATAGTTGATCAGCAACTGTTTTGTAAACGATTGTTTGCATTAGAACTGTTTTTTCTGGGATAAAGTACAAAGTGACGAAAAGTCCCGAATTATTGGGACTGTCGCAGTTTTTTTCATTTTATCCCGAATTTGAATAAATGTGACGAAACATCCCAGATTTGTGGGTCTGTCCCAGTTTTAAACATTTCTTCCGAATTCGAATAAAATGTCCTGGAATTGCTTGGTCTTTAATTACAAACAATTAGTTCACATTGAAAGATTGAAAGAAGTTTACCCAGACAAAAAAAAAATTAGCATCTGAAAAATTCTGTTTCCCAGTTTCTATTCATAGAGTATGGTCATTCTATATTCATGCATAATGGTAGCTTCGCATCGTAAACGTCTTTGAATATTATTAATATCCGTTAAATTTCAGCCTTTTATGTTTTTGTATCAAGGTAAAACGAACATATGTCCCGAATTAGCCCTCCATATATTCACTCTTTGTTCCAGATTAGCACCTTTGCTGTTTGAATATCCAGGTAAAAGAACCATGTCTCCTGAATTAGCCATCCATATTTTCACTCTTTGTCCCGGATTACCACTTTTTATATTTTTTGTATAAAGGTAAAAGTCCCGAATCAGCCGTCTAGAATTTCACTCTTTTTCTCGGAGAAACATTTCTGCTATTTTGGTATGAAGGTAAAAGGACCATATGTCCCCAATTAGCCGTCCATTTTTTTTCAAGCTTTTTCCCAGATAAGTATTTCTGCTATTTTGATATGAAGGTAAAAAATTCACACGTCCCGAATTAGCGATCCATATTTCCACACTTTGCCCCAGATTAGCTCTTATGCAATTTTTTGCATCAATGTAAAAGTCCTGAATTAGCCGGTCAGATTTTCATTCTTTTCCCCCAGATTGACTCTCTCTCCCTTTTTCAATATCTGGAGCATCTCGCATCATGTAGCAGTAAATTGAAAATAATATTGTTATAATTATTGCTCTAAATGTGAGTGAAACATGTATAAATAGTATATTTGCTGTTAACATAATGTTAAGTTAAATATAAAACAACATTAATTGCAGTCAATAAAGCCGCAAACATAAAATTAGCTTCCTGTTTTTTACTGATGTTTTGAAATTTAAGCTTAAAATGTCTTATCGAAACATCCATTGTAATATTTTTGTATTCTGGTTTTCTCGAAACTAAAGATCAGTTATGAAACGCAAGTGTGGCTGGATTTCACAGTCTCTTCTTAATTTTTCTTTCTTGAAAAGTTTCCGGTCGCATGTCAAACTGAATTTTACCTCTCTACCTAATTTTCCTTTCATATAAAGTTGCCGGTCATATCTGGTTAACTAAGGGGTACTTCAGGCGAAGGCATCATTTTGAGTTTTAGTGTGCTGATTGGTATTGACATTTTGTAGATGTGGTGTGATTATTTTTATTTTCTGCAGTTTTCATACAGAATGGATTTTACTGACTCTTCCCAAATTTTCTTTCTTGCAAAGTTTCCGGTCACAAGTCTGGCCGATTTTACAGGCTTTTCCGAATTTCTCTTTCTTGTAAAGTTTTCGGTCACAAATCTTACCGGATTTAACAGACTCTACCTAATTTTTCTCTCTTGTAAAGTGTCCGGTCACAAGTCTGGCCATATTTCTCAAACTCTGCCTAACTTTCCTGTTTGCTAAAGTTTCCGGTCGCGTGTTTGGCCGGATTTTACAGACTCTCCCGAATTTGTCTTTCTTGTAAAATTTCCGGTCACAAATCTGGTCGGATTTCACAGACTCTTCCAAGTTTTCCATTCTTCTAAAGTTACCAGTGTGAATTGAATTAATCTTTTTTTTAAATGAAAACATCTGTGGCCTGTTTCAGTACTAAACTATACACGTTTTTCCAATTTTTATTTCTATACAAATTGACTTTTAATGCATCCATTGATTTAGATTGACGAAACCTAATGCTTTGAAGAAAAAAAAGAAAAAGAGAGAGAAACTATCATAGCGTGGGAACGGTAATGGACCGAATCGCAAGTTGACCGACTTGCACTAGAAAAAGCTGTTTCTTTTACGATTTTTGCAATCTCTCATAACACGCAGGTTGAATTAAATGAAAACAAAAATCTTCTTCAATACAGTTTTCTATAACTAAAACCAATGACTTATGTATAGTAGCTTTTACTCCCACCGGGGGCGAGTTGCTGCCGGATGAACTCGCTTCCCCTGTGGGTATAATAATGGTGGGGCTTGGGTCCCTCTCCCAGTGATAATACGTGCCTCTTTTGGGAGGGGTCGGGCCGTGGCCAAGAGATTGGCTACTAGGACTCTGGCTTCAGTACTCGAAGCTATTGCGGCAGCTGTCATTCTCAATCCCGGATGCTAAGGCAGGGCGGAGTGGCCCAGTTTTCTGGTTATAGTAGCTTTTAGTCCTCCGGCGGGTACCTCAAATATGAGGGTGAGAAGTCGCCTCATAAGTAAGCAGGTTCTCCATTTCTTGGAGGGCAGAGTAATGTTACTCTTATGGGGTGGTCACCGATGACTTGTCGTATCACTTCCTCCGTGGGTATAGTAATGGTGGGGCTTGGGTCCCTCCACCAGTGATAGTACGTACCTCCTTTGGGAGGGATCGGGCCGTGGCCAGGTGATTGGCTACTAGGACTGCGGCTTCAGTACTCGAAGCTATTGCAGCGGCTGTCATTTAGTTTTTCCGGATGCTTAGGCAGGAAGGGGTGATCCAGTTTTCTGGTTATCATAGCTTTTAGTCCTCCGGCGGGTACCTCAAATATGAGGGTGAGAAGTCGCCTTATAAGTAAGCAGGTTGAAGGAACAGCGTGATTATTTGCGTCATTTCGTTGCCTAACTTTTCACCGAGTGCAGCTGTCAGATGACAAAGTGATTAAGTTTTTTGGCCCATATAGGTCTCTATATCCAGAAAAAGTGGTGTAAAGCATGTATTGCTGTTAGCGACACTGGATTTTGGACCGAGATGGTGACTGGAAAGGTTTAAGAAATCTTAGACTGGATTCTCATAGAATCATACAATGATAAAGAATAGGGATATAGTACAGACCTGTGCTAACTTTAACTAAAGAGCGGGGAGCCGTTTCGGATAATGATTTTTTCGGTTAAGCCAAGAACATCTATTACTATCTATCTTTCGCCTTTCTTCGGTAAATTGCCGAAATGTAAAAGAAAAAGAAAGACTGGTGGCGAAAGACTCGATTTCGCTGTCAGTATGCAGAGATCGAGAGCGTCAAACGACGAATTACGATGCTAATAAAATACTCCCCAGGAATTTATTATTTTTATTCGAGGTTCATGCGCCGTATGTAACTGTAAAGGAAGGGCGGTATATCTTCAAGAGATTGCTGCATGGCAAAAAGTTGCAGTTACGATACTGATTTTGGACCTGAGATTGCGATCTGGAAGGTTTAAGAATCTTAGACTGATTCATAGAATCATAATATTATATAAGAATAGATATACGACTACCCCGTGTTAACTCTAACTAAAGGGCGGGGAGCGTTTCGATAAATGATTTCGGTTGGCCAAGAACATCTATTACTTACCCATCTTCGCCTTTCGGTAAATTGCCGAAAATGTAAAGAAAAAAAGAAAAGACTGGTATGAAAAGACTCTGATTTCGCTGTCAGTACGCAGAGATCGAGAGCGTCAAACGACGAATTACGATGCTAATAAAATACTCCCCCCCCAGGAATTTATTATTTTTATTTTGAGGTTCATGTGCCGTATGTAACTTGTAAAGGAAGGGCGGTATATCTCAAGATTGCGCCGCATGGCAAAAGTTGCAGTTACGACACTGGATTTTGGACCGAGATGGTGACTGGAAAGGTTTAAGAAATCTTAGACTGATTCATAGAATCATAATAATGATAGCAAGAATAGGATATAGTACGACCTGGGATAACGAAACTAAAGGGCGGGGGAGCCGTTTCGGATAATGATTTTTTCGGTTGCCAGAAAATCTATTACTATCTATCTTCCGCCCTTTTCAGTAAATTGCCGAATGCAGAAAGATCAGGGCGAAAAGACCGATTTCGCTGTCAGTATGCAGAGATCGAGAGCGTCAAACGACGAATTACGATGCTAATGAAATACTCCCCCCCCCAGGAATTTATTATTTTATTTTGAGGTTCAGCGCCATAAAAATTTTGTAAAAGGAAGGGCGGTATATCTCAAGATTGCGCCGTACGGCAAAAGTTGCAGTTACGACACTGGATTTTGGACCGAGATGGGACTGGAAAGGTTTAAGAAATCTAGACTGATCTATAGAATGCTAATAATGAGGCGCAAGAATAGGGATATAGTAATGATCAAGCACGAACTAAAGGGGCGGGGGAGCGTTTCGATAATGATTTTTTCGCTGAGCTAAGAAGACGAAGTTACTATCTATGATTAACACCATTATCTATGAACATCTATGATTCTATGAATCAGTCCAAGATTTCTTAAACCTTTCCAGTCACGATCATGGTCTAAAATCCAGTGTCGTAGCTGCAGCTTTTGCCATGTGGCGCAATCTTGAGATATACCGTCCTTCCTTTACAAGTTGCATACGTATCTTTCGCCTTTCTTCGGTAAATTGCCGAAATGTGAAAGAAAAAGAAAGACTGGTGGTGAAAGACTCGATTTCGCAGTCTGTATGCAGAAATCGAGAGCGTCAAACGACTAATTACGTTACTAATGAAATACTTCAGGAATTCTATTATTTTCTTTTTTATGTCTGCGTGCTGTGTAACGGTAAAGGAAGGTCGGTATATCTCTAAGATTGCGCTACATGTATAAAAGCTGCGGCTACACTGGATTTGATTTGTGGTTCATGATCGTGACTGGAAAGGTTTAAGAAATCTTGACCGATTCATAGAATTACACCATAACAATAAGAATAGGATAATACAATACAGAACAACCCGTTTAGCCAAACTAAAGCCAAATGGGAAGCCAAGCTATGAATAAAGATTTTTCGGCTAAGTACATAAACATCTACTACTACAGTAGAACCGCTAATCAGAATCTACTGGGGACCTGTGCCTGTCTGATTACCAAAATTCCTGATGAAAAAAGAAAATAAAAATAAAAGTAAGAAATGTGAGTTATAAATACTCAAAATACTATCTCTTGAATTCTTTATTCGTTAAGAAAGAGAATATACCCCTTTTCTACGTAGAATAATGGATGTGCTCCTGTATGAAGGGTCTTGTCTTATTGCTGAATTGTATTAGTTTCTTTAATGTGTGCAAAGTGATGTATGCTGAAAAAAGTCCCTTTTAGTATGTATATTTAAATTCCTTTTAGTGTGTATATTTAAACTTTCAGGTAATATCTTCAATCATATATAATTTTCTTGAAAATAAAATCGGTCTTTGGATTAACTGAATTTCGGACTGAAGGGGGGTTCTACTGTATCTTTTCTTTTGTATCTAATTACAGAATGTAATTCTGAAATGTTTGGGCAAAATGAATCTAAAACTCTCTTGGTGGCCATAATTATGTTCTTTATTCAAGTTAACTGTCGGGGAGTAAATGCGCACATGACAGGTACAGGTAAAATACATCGGAATTAATATTGTTAATACCCATTAATTCTGAATTTCAGCATCTGGAAATGAAATAGTTAATTTTGAGAGGTTTTGGTGTACAGGTATAGCAGTGGTGTCTAAACCATTTTCATTTCAGACCCTCCTTACTTTGTATAAAATTCTGTCCTGAGTTTTTTTTTTTTAATAAAATTGCTTATTTTCTTTTATTGTCAATAAATTTCTTTTGAATTTATCGACCATAAAATTTTCTCGTGGCTCTAAAAAGGTCGCGACCTGCGGTTTGTGTATCACTGGTATAAAGATTGCAAAATGTCTCGCCTTTGCGATTATTTCCGTGCAGTACGGCATGTGTTTTTGGGATTTGTTGACTTGAGTATTCTGTATAAACCGGCTTGTTAACCTGAGTCTGGTTAATCCGGATTTAATCTAATAACAATAGCATAAAATCATTGTAATAACAATAATATCTAAAAAAATCAGACTGAACGATTAAGAAATTTTATTGGAAAATGGACTCGGTACACGAGAGGCTCGACCGTGAACATGCCGCATCTAGAAAAGTTCCAAGAAATTTTGGTCTGATCTTATGAATCGTACAAAAATAGAATATCGCTATAATAAATAATAATGTCTTACAGAATCGTAATAATACTGTCCATAGAATCGCAAATAATATCTACGGAATCGCAGCCACAATAATGCCCACAAAATCGTAATAATAATGTCTAGAATCGTAAATAATAATGTCTGGTAGAATAATAATTTGTAGAATCGCAATAATAATATTCATAGAATCGTAATAATGTTCATAGAATCGTAACAATATTCATGGAATCGTAATAATGTCTGTTGTAGTAATTCAACAATATCTGGGCGGAATCGTAATAATAATGTCTACATAAAATGTAACAATATGTTCATGGAATCGTAATAGTAATGTTCATAGAATCGTAATAATAATATCTATAGAATCGTAATAAAATGTCTATAGAATCGCATTAATACATTCATAGAATCACAATGTTAGAAACTGTAATACAATGTTAGAATCGTAATAATAATGCTGATAGAATCGTATTAATACTATCTACAGAATCGTACAATAATATTCATAGAATCGTAATAATGAAAATGAACGGTTAAGAAAACTTAATTTCTTCTAGAAAAGTAGAACTTAGTTTCTTACAAAACTCTGAAATCAGAGAAAAATAACTGAGTTGGATTGTACAGCTTGTTTCCTCAAATCAAAACAGCAGTATATCATCCTTTAAATTAAATATAACTGCTAGGTTATTATTCAGATTTTCCTGAGATGAAATAATGCGCCTAACCTTCTAACTTCTACTATTGGTGCCACTATCAGAGAGTTGCCCTTTGAAAATGCGACAGCAGAGGGAATGGAAGTTTTTTCCTCCAATCGGGAAAAGAGAAGAGAAAAAAACGTTCATCTCGACTGATTCTTCTGCATAATCTCGCCTCCAACCACTCAATACCTATTCTACCTTGTGACCAGATGGCGCGTGCCTGTCCACCCACCCCAAGGTAAGTGGGATGTGGGAAAAGACCTTGGCCTGCAAAAAAACTAGTTTCAACTCCCAGAAGAGACACGCTCAACGATCGCGGCGCTCTGAGTTGTTCTGGTTGTCAGCCATACGGCAGATCTATCTGTCCTTCTTCAACGATTTTCTTCTAATTTTCTTCAGCTGTTAATAACCACCTGCACTCAACGTCAGTGCTTCCCTGGATTTCGGAAGCGGTAACTGTTCAAAGTAGAGTCTACTGCTTTCCTACTCCCTGAAGTGACTGGAACGATTAATTGGAGTACGTTTCAATAGCGTATTCTGAAAATTTCTGCCTTCTCTCTTGTTTTTTTTTTTTGCTTGAAAAAGTGTGTAACATTTCATGGTGTGACGACCTGGAATTTAGAACATCCAGAATTGTGCTTTATTGTAGATTAGAAGAAGTGATCGAGTGTCCTTTTTTTTTGCCTGAGCTGAAATCAGCTGTGTGCTAGATAGTATTGAACTTTCTCTCAACTGTAACTCTGTCACTTTGTGGTTGAGTATTCGTTTCCTACAAGCCAGTCCATTGCTGGGGAAGGGTGGCGTGGACTCATTGTTTATGGCTTAACAGTGCGCCTTTTCGAAATATGAATGGTGTCAAGTGAAACTCCAGCCGGACAATACCTGACTCATGAATCGATACGAAAACAGCTGCCTGAGGTGTGACAGATTGTTCACCAGGTGGACAAGGTGGGTCCTTTGGAAGGACTTCAATTCTTCTTCCACCAAGGGTGCTTCCAAAATGCCTGGTTTGTGGGGACTGTTGACCCCTCACCTACATAACAACCAGCAGACCAGGACGACAAGGAGGTTCATTGTCAGTTTCATGCCCAAAAACGGGGCTGACATTTGACGGGATGTCAGCTGGCATCAAGGCCGCCCTGAGTGTGCCCAAAAACGAATCATTTGGTGAATGACCAGATCCGAGGATCTCGGGAAGGGCACGTTGATGCTGATGCCCTGGGGATCAAGAGTGCCCTGTCCTCCCCCCCGACCCATGAGCCGGATATCAGGAACAGGACCACAGCAGGAGACGATGCCAGTGCCCTACACATCACCTTCCGTACGCCCTCACGCTACTAGAAGGTCCAGAGAGGCTACCAACAGGAGAGGAGAATTGATGACTATCTGCGAGTCATTTTAACCAATTTATGACATTTATTGTCGTGCAAATTTACTTATTTGTATTTTCAAACAATATCGTTTGTTGAAGCTATGCGTAAAATGAGTGCATTTTGAGTCAAATAGTGGCGAATCCAGGGGGAGCTATCGCTTTCGCAGCCCCCCTCTGTGAGCTAAGTCAGAATTCTTTGATTTTCATTTTAAAATCACTATAACTGTTTGTTCTAATTTCTTTTTTTTAAAAAAAATAATAAAAACGTGACAATATTGTTTTTGGCCTCACAGGTTCGAAAATTTTCCTACTTTCTAATCATTCCACTTGGTAATTTGTAACGTCTATGGTCGAAAATACCTTGATAGTTATTTGGTCAGTTTTTTTATTAAAATTATCGAAAGTATTTTTTATTGTTTTTTAAGGATTCTTATTGTCAGGTGAGGAAAAGTCTGTAAAGTTAAAGTGTTTTTGGCTTATATAAACCAAGAGGTTTGATATCTGTCACTACATGATACAAATTTTATGATTCCTCAGTCCTCCCAGTTCCAAATCCTGGATTCGCTACTGAGCCAAATATTCTAGTTAAATAGAAAGAGAGTAATATAATTAGTTTGTTTGAATAATTTGGTAAACATTTTCAAACTTTTCTGTGGCAGGAAATTCTCCTGTAAATAATAATAGGAAAACTATTTCATTCTTTTGATTTTGATTTTCTTAGAAAATAATCGGTGCAAAAAAAAAGAATTATTTTAAAATTTTCTTTTATGAAAAAATGCAGTAAAAAAAAATCAATCTGTATAGAAAATTGTTTTTTCATGTATTTTTTAACAACTTATGCAATGAAATATAATAGTTAGCTAAAGAATCATGGTTCAGTATTTTTCCTCAACTTCTAATGACATTCTAATGCATTACTAAATGACATAATTGAATGTTTTGTCAAGCATTTGTGTAATATATTTTCAAAATTAGTAGTATTGTTTAATTTATGGTTCAAATGATAAGTATTTTTATAATTAAAATCGATAACATGAATTCCCTAGAAATTTATCATTTATTGTGTATTAGGAATGTTTGTTGATCTGATATTTATGCTATAAAATTATGAAATGATAAATTAGATTTATTTTGTTGTTATAGATTTCTTGAATCTTGAAAAAACAATTTTTATCATGATGAATTTTTTTGTTTATCAATTTGACTATTAAAAGTCATGTAATAAGCAAAACTAATTTGGAACTTTTATAAAAAAACATTATTATATAGGATAGTAGTCTTGTTTTCAAATGCTGGAAATCAATGTGTTGCCAGTAATATCAATAAATTTTGCTCTGAAGCTAATTGCATATTGTACTGCTAATTGCATAACTATATACTTGTTCTTGGCAATTGTTTAATAATTTTAATTACAAATAGTACCTTGAAAATAGTAAGCCATGGGTTGTGCAAAACATTTTAGGAATAGGAAAAGAAAATGATTGGTTAATCTAATTTATTGTAAAACCTAGTAAGGATTAAAAAAATATTATTTTCAAAAAAAGTTCTTTAATACAATGCAATGAATGAAGCTTTGACTGCAATTTGAAATCTATGTTTTGGCCATAAACTGAGCTTTCAGCTATAATTATGGCACTTACTAGCTATAAACTGTCTATACTCTTATTTTTTAAAATTTGGGTTGGCTAGAAAACTCTGTAAGGGCAGTAATTTGCCTTATCATTGGTTTGGGTTGAACTGTCTGAAAATATCCTAATATTTTCTGGTAGAAACTTCCCTTTATTATCATCTTGTATTTAATTAAATATTAATTTTGAGGTGCAGAATTTTAAAGACAAATTTTAAATTATTACTCTCATTTTGCTGTAGAAACACGAATGATTTTAAATGAGACAATTTTAACTCAAATTTAATTAGCATATTTTTTCATAAATTTAACTGAATTTTCAATGAAGGAAAATTGCCTTATTTTTCCCATAATCGTAAGGGTTTCTCTGTTTATTTGAACTCTTACGATTAAAAAAATGGACATTTTATGATAATTTGAATGAAAATAAATAAATAAAACAAAAATAATAAACAAAAAATAATAAAAAAAAAAAGAAAAGAATTTATGCATTTGAGATTCAAAATTTTTTAATAGAATTTATTGTTATAGAGAAACGTCAATTTCGTACAAAATTAATTTTCTTTAAAAAAATGAGGTTTTGACTATGAATGGATTTTTATTTTCATCAAAATCGTGAAAATCTTAGTAAATTCGTGTGTAAGGAATTTCTAAAGAAAATTCTTTTAAAATTTTAAGTTGAAACTTATTTTTTAATTAAAACTAATGAATCAGCAGAAACTTTTTTTATTTATCTTTATTTATATTTTATCTTATTTATTTATCTTTAGTTATCTTTTATCTTATTTATTTATCTTTTTTATTTTTTTTTTTTTTTTTCTTTACTGAAAATTCCTTCTTCTTCCAGTCAAAACTATAAAAAAAGTAAATAATTTTATTAATCCATTATTAAATTATTGAAAATCACTTGAATTATGGAAAATAATAATGATGCTAATGTGAAATACTGAAAATGTATAATTTACCTTGTAATTTTGAAGCTCTCCCGTGGAAGCAACACCTGGTTGATAAATCTATAATTTTACCAAAAAATTTTTTTAGACTTACTAATTTACATAAATTTAAAATGACAACATAGAAACGCCATGCAAGTCATTATGTAAATTACAAGAAACATATTGACAACTAAGAAAAAGCAATACATTCTACATTATATAGATAATTTGGAAATTAGTATAAGCAATCAATGATTCAAGGATATCATCATCATCCTTATAAATTATTTAACAGGAATTTGAATGCAAGATGGCGAAGATAAAACTTCACTGAATGCATTCCACTGCAACTTAATGTTGTCTGGACTGAGTTGCATCGTAATCATCCGAGTGTTATTTGGCTTTCAGCAATGGAGTTAAAAAAGGGGGGGGGGGGAAAGACAATCTGGTGACGCTGATTTGTGTTTGGGAGAGACAAATGCTCTGAAATTTGTTGTCTAGGTATTATTTACGGAATGGGAAAAGTGTCTCTTACAGAAAATATATCAATTGGAGATAAGAAAAATTGAGTTGATGTTGACTTGATATGCTTATCAGAATGTCTGCTTGTTTAATTACAAAGATCTGAACATTACTAAGGATTTTCCGGTTTTTTGTGTATGTAATTTTAGAATATCATATTAAGAATAGTATTTAAAATATCAAATTCATATAAATATTAGTTCATAATGATATAAGCGAAATATATAAAAAAATTGGAGTTGAAAAGTTGAGAAAAAATTGAAAACTTTAAATAAATTTAATTTTAAAAAAAGTCTCAAAAAATTTTCCTTCCAAACCGAATACATAAAAATATGTCATTATACTTTAGGACAAAAAATTCTTTCCTCTCCTGATTGAGATGACACATTTTGTGATTAAAAGAAAAAATATTATTTCTATGTTCACATATGTGTAATGATAGAAAAAGGAAGGAAATAAGAAATAATTGATCAGCAACTGTTTTGTAAACGATCGTTTGCATTTAGAACTGTTTCTTCTAGGATAAAAGTACAAAGTGACCAAAAAGTCCCGAAATTATTGACTAATGAAGTTTCTTTTCATTTTATTCCGAATCTGAATAAATGTGACGAAACATCCCAGATTTGTGGGGCTGTCCCAGTTTTAAACATTTCTTCCGAATTCGAAATAAATGTCCTTGGAATTGTTTGGTCTTAATTATAAACAATTAGTTCACATTGAAAGATTGGAAAGGTTTACCCAGACAAAAAAAAAAGCTTCTGAAAAATTCTGTTTCCTAGCTTTATTCATAGATTATGGTCATTCATATTCATGCATAATGGTAGCTTCTGCATAGTAAATGTCTTTGAATATTATTAATATCCGTTAAACTCTTTTCAGCCTTTATGTTTTGTATCACAAGTAAAAGGAACATATGTCCTGAATTAGCCCTCCATTTTCTTACCTTTGTTCCAGATTAGCACCTTTGCTGTTTGAATATCCAGGTAAAAGAACCATGTCTCCTGAATTAGCCATACATATTTCACTCTTGTCCTGATTACCACTTTTGTATCAAGGTAAAAGTCCTGAATTAGCTGTCCATTTTAAGTAATGCTTTCTCCATTATAAGCATTTCTACATTTTTTTGTATCAAGGTAAAAGGGAAATATAAGTCCTGAATTAGCTGGGTCCATATTTTCACTCTTTTGTCCTAGATCAGCACCTTTATGTTTGAATATCCAGGTAAAAGAACTATGTCTCTGAATTAGTCATATCCATATTTTCACTCTTTGTCCCGGATTACTACTTTTATATTTTTGTATAAAGGTAAAAGTCCTGAATCAGCTGTCTAGATTTTCACTCTTTTCCTGACAGCTTCTGCTATTTGGTATGAAGGTAAAGGCCATAAGGTCCCTTAATTAGCGTCCATCTTTTTCAAGCTTTTTCCTAGATAAGTATTTCTGCTATTTTGCATGAAGGTAAAATCCACACGTCCTGAACTAGCGATCCATATATTTTCTCTACACTTTGCCCAGATTAGTTCTTAAGAAATTTTTTGTATCAATGCAAACCTGAATTAGCTATCCGATTTTCTTACCTTTCTTTCCCCAGGATTGACTCCTCTCTTCCTTTTCAATATCTGGAGCATCCAGCATCATGTAGCAGTAAATTGAAAAATAATACGTTATAATTATTGCTCTAAATGTGAGTGAACATGTATCAATATATATTTGGTGTTAACATAATGCGGTTAAAATATAAACAACATTAATTGTAATATTGCCGCAAACATAAATTAGTTTTGCAGTTTTACTGATGTTTCGAAATTTAAGCTTAAAATGTCTTATCGAAACATCCATTGTAACATTTTAGCCCTCCTGGTTTTCTCTCGAAAACTAAAGATCAGCTTATCAAACATAAGTGTGGTAGATTTTAAGTTGTGTCTCTTAATCTTCTCTTTAATTTTCCTTTCTTGAAAGTTTGTCCTATGTCAAACTGAATTTTAACTTACTTAATTTTTCTTCTTATAAAGTTGCTGGTCATAAGTCTGGTTAACTAAGAGGTTCTTCTGTATGAAGGTGCCATTTTGGGTCGAGGCCATTGGTATTGACATTTTGTCGATGTGGTGTGGATTATTTTTATTTTCTGTTGCTTCTAAGGTTGTGAATGGTTTTACTGACTCTTCCCAAATTTTCTTTCTTGCAAGCCTGGGTCACAAGTCCATTGATTTTACAGACTTTTCCTGAATTTCTTCTTGTAGTTATCAGTTTACTACTGTTTGAAATTTGCTTAAAATGTCTTATTTGAAACATCCATTGTATATTTTTGTATTCTGCTCTTTCTCGAAACTAAAGATCAGTTATCAAACGTATGTATTGATTTCCATAGTCTCTTTCTTAAATCTTACTGATTTTAATAGACTCTACCTAATTTTTCTCTGTAAAGTTTTCGCCTCCAAATCTTACTGGATTTAATAGACTGCTCTAATTTTCCT
This sequence comes from Araneus ventricosus, assembly GCA_013235015.1. Taxonomy (NCBI): domain Eukaryota; kingdom Metazoa; phylum Arthropoda; class Arachnida; order Araneae; family Araneidae; genus Araneus; species Araneus ventricosus. The sequence continues at coordinate 39,536 of BGPR01009429.1, forward strand.
CTCTTGTAGGTGTCCGGTCACAAGTCTGCCAGATTTCAGATCATTTGTTCTTCTGTTTGCTAAAGTTTCCGTCGCGCGCTTGGCCGGATTTTACAGACTCTCCTTGAATTTGTCTTGTAAAATTTCCTTGGTCACGTGTTTGGCCGGATTTTGCCAGACTCTCCCTGAATTTGTCTTTTTAGAAATTTACCAAGCAAATGTGGCTGGATTTCATAGGACTCTTCCAAGTTTTCCTTTCTTTCTAAAGTTTCCAGTGTGAATTGAATTAATCTTTTTAAATGAAAACATCTGTGGCCTGTTCTTAGTAATTCAACGTTATACACGTTTTCCATTTTTTTATTTCATACAAATTGATTCTTTAATGCATCCAATGATTTAGACAATGAACTTGTAATGCTTTAGAAAAAAGAGAGAGAGGAACTATTATGGCGTGAAACGGTAATGGGACTGAATCAGTTGACTGACTTGCACTGAAAACTGTTTCTTTGATGATTTTTTGTAACTTCAACACGGTAGCTGGAATAAATGAAAACAAAATCTCTTCAATAGTTTTCTATAAATAAAACCAATGACTTATGTATAGTAGTTTATTTCCACTGGGGTGAGTTGCTGACAAGCAAGCAGAACCCCGCTTCCTGTGAGTATAACAAAGATGAGGGGCATGGGTCCCTCCACCAGTGATAGTACGCCTTCTTGGGAGGGATCGGGCCGTGGCCAGGGATTACACAGGGACTGGTGTGCACTAGCACTGAAGCTGGCTGCGGCGGGCTATTCTCAATCCCGGATGCTAAGGCAGGCGGAGTGGCCCAGTTTTCTCTACAGTAGCTGATTCTCCGGCGGGTACCTCAAATATGAGGGTGAGGAGTCGCCTTATAAGTAAGCAGTTCTCGATTTCGGAGGTATAGTAATGATGTTACTTGCATGTGGTGATCACCGATGACTCGTCGTATCACTCGTGGGTATAGTAATGGTGGGGCTTGGGTCCTCCACCAAGTGATAGCATCGTACCTCCTTGGAGGGATCACAAGCCAGGTGATTGGCTAATAGGACTCCTGGCTTCAGTACTCGAAGCCATTGCGGCAGCTGGGTTGCCTCAATCCTGATGCTAAGGTATGGGAGGGCCTAGTTTTCTGGTTATAGTAGCTTTTATTCCTCCGGCGGTACTCTGCCAGGAGGGTGAGGAGTCGCCTATAAGCAAGCAGGTTCCCTGATTTCTTGAGGTACAGCAATGATGTTACTCGTATGTGGTGACTACCGATGACTTGTCGGTCACTTCCCCTGTGGGTATAGTATGGTGGGGCTTGGGTCCCTCTGCACCAGTGATAGTACGTACCTCCTTTGGGAGGATCGGGCCGTGGCCAGTGATTGGCTACTAGACCTGGGCTCAGTACTCGAAGCCATTGCGCAGCCAGTTTGCTCCTAACCTGAATGCTAAGGCAGAATGGAGTGGCCCAGCTTTCTGGCTATATAGCTTTATTCCGGCGGGTACTCAAATATGAGGGGCATAGTCGCCCATTAGTAAGCAGGTTCTCGATTTCTTGAGGGCAGAGTAATGATGTTACTCTATAAGGATCACTGATGACTTGTCGTATCACTTCCCTGCGGGTATAGTAATGGATGGGGGCTGGGGTCCCTCCACCAGTGATAGTGCATGTACCCTTTGGGAGTGATCGCCGTGGCCATGATTACATGACTGCATCAGTACTGAAGCTATTGGTGGCAGCTGTCATTCCTTAATCCTGGATGCTAAGGCAGGGTGGAGGGCCTGCAGTTTTCTGCTATCAGCTTTAGTCCTCCGGCGGGTACCTCAAATATGAGGTGAGAAGTCGCCTTATAAGTAAGCAGGTTGAAAGAACAGCGGATTTTTATGACATTTCGTTGCCTGACTTTGACTCCACTGAGTGCACTGGCGTGAGATACAAAGGATTAAGCTTTTCGGCCCATATAGGTCTCTATATTCAGAAAAAAAGTGGTGTACAACAAAAAATTTATGGACAAAAGTATTTTTTTGAACAATAGCGTGATTCTTTTGTGTCATTTTGCTGTTTAATCTCTTTACCTGCTGAGTGCAGTTGTCAGATGACAAAGGGATTAAGTTTTTTTCCGATGGCATATAGGTCTCTATATCCAGAAAAAAGTGGTGTACATCAAAAATTTATGACAAAAGTATTTTGAACAGTGGTGATTTTTTTGCGGCCATTTCTATTGCCTAACTTTTGACTCCACTGAGGCAGCTGTCGATGATACATTTAAGTTTTTTTACCCCATATATTGTCTCTATATCCAGAAAAAAGTGGTATATAAAATTTACGATAAAAGTATTTTTTGAAAGAATAGTGTGATTTTGCGTCATTTTCATTGCCTAACTTTTGACTACCTGAGTGCAGCTGTCAGATGACAAAGTGATTAAGTTATTCCGACAGCATATAGGTCTCTATATTCAGAAAAAGTGGTGTACATCAAAATTTATGACAAAAGTATTTTTTGAAACAACAGTGTGATTCTTTGCGTCATTTCTACTTCGTCTAACTTTGGCTCACTGAGTGCAGTTTCGTCAGATGACAAAGTGATTGCTCTGGGCCCATATACGTCTCCATATCCAGCAAGTGGTGTGCAGTAACATGACAAAAGTATTTTGAAAGAACAGTGTATTCTTTGCGTCATTCTCATTACCTTTTTTTTTTTTTTTTTTTTAACCCTTTGACTCCTGAGTGAACAATGAGACAAGATTAAGTTTTTTCCGACAATATCTCTATCCAGAAAAAGTGGTGTACATCAAAATTCTATGAGTTATATTTTTTGAAAGAACAGTGTGATTCTTTGCGTCATTTCGTTGCCTAACTTTTGACTCACTGAGTGCAGCTGTCAGATGACAAAGTGATTAAGTTTTTCCGACACCATATAGGTCTCTATATCCAGAAAGTGGTGTACATCAAAATTTATGAAAGAGTATTTTTTGAAAGAACAGTGTGATTCTTTGCGCCATTTCGTTGCCTAACTTTGACTCACTGAGTGCAGCTGCCGATGACAAGTGATT